>VZTJ01000487.1:3090707-3151050 GCA_013397795.1 Orthonyx spaldingii | reverse complement strand
ACACTTGAGCAGTGACGGACCTCCTTAGTATTCAACTCTTGTGGATTTATTGTATTTGGGGTGGTTTTCTTCCTGCCCTCGGCTGTGTACATCCGTGTATTTCAAAGAAAAGCTGAATCGAGATTGCTTTATTAAAAATCCACGCAGGTAATTAACTGTACGTGGGCAGGGGAGAGCCGCTGGCGTGTAACTTGTTCGCTCGGGGTGTGTTTGCTTTTGGAAAAGAGGATATTTTAAAAGGGATCGTGAGGGGAGAAATATTTGGATTCATGTCGGGGAAGAAGCACAGCTCTGTGTTTCAGTCTTGTTGTTGTTGTTGTTTTCTTTAATTAAAGGGGAAAAAAGATACAGCCGCTGGTAGGCATTTTAACAGGTGGACTTCCCACCCCTAGGGATTTATTTTGGTTGGGGGTTTATCCCTTCTCCGGCCGATGAGATGTTTTTGCCCTAATGGATTTGGCTCGAGATCGTTTCTCCTTTTGTGTTTCCAAGTGTTGGACGGGAATATCTCCATGAAACGCTGTGTGTGTCCTGCATGCCAAGTTCAAGGCAGGTGACTGCTTGGGTGTAATGTCACACTGGTGAAAAGGGACACACACACACACACGAGTGTCAAGACTTGCTGTCTGAAGAGTGCTCTGCAAAATTACCTTTGGTGCGAAGAAATTCAAAGATAGAAATAAACTCACTTGGTGTGAATAGTAAATAATGACTGCTGTATCGTGGTAGGGGGATCTGGGGCATCACACATGCTCTCTGTGAAAAACTAGAGGGGTAGTGACCTGCCAGACATGTCTGAAATGTATTGGAGATCTGTATCCATTAGCAAACCTATCAAGGGTGTAATTTTTACAGAGAACAGGTTTGGTTTGTGGTTTTTTGGTACTGAACATGCTCCCGACTTGGAGGCAGAGTTAGTGCAGGACTGGGCTGGAGCATGGAGGTGGTGAAAGTGAAATGTGGAAAAACAAAACTGAAATTTTGCTTTGTTTATTTCTGTCCTAATGGACCTGTAAAAAGAATATGTGCCAGAAATAGGTGACTGTTTTGCCAATCTCAGTTGCCACTTCTTACAGGTTTAGATTGTCTCGTACTCTGAGGCATATCTATTTAACCTTATTTTAATAGGTAAATTCAGTTATGATGGTACATTATTAATATTTATTTTATCTGGGGTCTGGTTTTGGATGTAGAAACCCAAATAGAAAGCTACACTAAAAGCATATCCTAGAGAGAAAATTATGTCTTTGTACTTTGAGAATGGAGGAGATAAAAATCACATTTTGCATGTGAGTCTGTACACTCATACTCTTTTCTATCACAGTTGATTAGAAAGATAATTACGTATAAATAGTTGTCTCTTGTAATTGGCCTTTGCCTCTTGCAGGAGTCATTCCGTAATGGCACAGTTTAGTGTTTACTGTTGTGAAATTGATATGGTTTTCCAGTGCCTGGACTGTGACATCCAAGGCAGAAGAAGGAAACCAAAGACAAAAGTGTGAATTCGTTGGTAACACACCATCTGCTATTGATGTGTGCCCATACAATGCTCATTCTGTCCCAAAAATAACTTCAGAGCACCTTATGACAATGATCAATAATGACCAAATCGAGGGGAAATCCATTCCTGTGCTAAAACGCAGCCACCTCTGGGGTGAAATGTGGTGACTTTCAGGCAGAAGCTGCACACCAGAAGAATTCTGTGACCAGCTGGATGTACAGGGAAGTGCCGGAGAAGAAACCATGCGTAATCTGCATACCTAAGGGCCATGAGTCCCTAAGTCATTTAAGTCCTAGTTTCCTTGTACTTGCTCCCACAGATCTCTAAATGTCCCCTGAGAGGATGAAGGTGCCAAGTGTGGCAAGTTGACCCTGATGGGCCATCAGTTGCCCACCAGGCCACTTCATCACACTCTCTGCTCAACAGGACAGCCACTGATCGTGGAAGGCAGCATAAATCCCCCTGGTTTAGTCTCATGAAAGACACTTTTACTTCCTCGATGTCATATCTCAAACCTCACCTTTACCCATTTCACTGGCTGGGCGTGCTCGGGAAGCAGAGGAACCGTTTGTGTGGCACCTCATCGCTGACCTCTCTTCTTCTGTGGTGTGGTCATGTTCTCATTTTCTTTCCAGGCCCTTCTCATTCTGTTGCATCGCTGTGTTAGGCTCCATTTTTAGTTTACTTATTAGGTTGTTTCTCCTCTTGTGCCCTCAAGACAGTCATGCTGCACAAATAAAGAGCACATAACAAAAAACTGACTTCCAGGAGGCCTTTCCAATCCTGTAGCTGTTAGGTCAGAGGTGCCAGTGTGCTGCTTGTGGGAGAAGGAGCTGCTTGTGCCACCTTCTGCTTCTGTTACACCTTTTGAGTGAATCCCCCAAAGTGCCCTTCCATGAGTTAATCTCTGCCTCTCCTTTTGTGAGGCAAGTAAACATAAAACCAGTTTACGGAGGGAGTAGCTGAGAACGTTGGGAACTGGGAGGGCGTGAAGGAGTGAGGTGGGGAGGTGGCTCTTTCAAGACACTGAATATATTGTTCAGTCTTGAGCGATTTGCCGAAGGACAGAGTGTGTGCCAGTAACAAAGTCAGAAATAGCATCCAGGAGAGCTGCCTTTAGACACTTTTTTTTTCCTTGGACTTACTATTCCCTCTGTGCACACGTGTAAACAAAGCTCTGGTTTTACTGAACACCTGCCTGGGGTTAAAAGAGTTTTTGCTGTGAAGGTCTCTGTTGTATTTGAAATAGAAATTCAGTGGTGAGTTGTTGTTGGTTTTTTTTAATATCCTGTAACATCTCTGTATATGAGATGCCAATGGTTATTCTTCAGGTCATCACAGGCATTCATTTCTATAGGTGAATATCCTAAGGTGTCCCTGATCCTCCTTTCCTCAGAATTGGGAGGCCAGTGACATCAGTATGAGTCAGGATAGCTGAGTAATACAGCCCTGATGTACGTTGCTGATTCCTTACTGAGGTGAAGTTTGAAAGTTTCCCTTGGTTTCTGGGAAGGTAAAGTTTTCATTATAAATCTGCTTTCCATCTGTAAAGCAAGAAGCCAGATAATTGGCATCTGGTGGGATAATTTGCTGTGAAAATGAACACAGTAATTTAGGGCAGGCATAGCTATTCCCTAAAATCTGTGAAATATTTGAGCTGAGTCTCTTCAGAGTGAGCAAAGGTTTTTTAGGAGGTGCTGATACAGAGCACATTTTCTGTGGTTAATTTGATGTACATGAAATAAACTGCAGATATATTGATAAATTGTGTAGTAAAACTGTAGCAATGTGTTCAGTGTTCATTTTTTCCAGATCACTTGAGTTCTAATTTTTTTTATCGTTTTTCATTCCAGATTACCATCATGAGATATATAAGATCTCTGACTACAGCAATGATGTTAATGGGGAGACCAAAGAAACACAACCAGTTTTTTTAGGTATGTGCTTGTGTTGATTAATTTCCGAGCAACATTGCGTGGCCATTTGCAATTAGGGAGGAAAAAACCTCTGTGCAAGCACAGAAAGCGCCTGCCATTGTTTAATATGACGTTCTTTTCAAGACCCTTTTATTCTGCGAATTGCCAATATATCCTTTATTAACACTGCTAAAAGTTGTAATTTCAGACATAAATGTTTATTAGTGTCTACACACAGTGCTAATTATCACTCACTCAGAGAGCCAGATGCTGACTCTGCAGTTTTGCAGCTCTGTGCTCACCCCATTTACATTGCATATTCCCTGGCATGCTTCACTGGCAATAGTTTGTGTAATTGGGGTATTACATCTTTGACATCTGGATAACAGAAATTCAATTTCCAGGAAGCTGCTATTTGTTTGGTTTTGCTTCTGCCTTGGGTGGGATAGAGGATTAATGTGCTGTCTTAATGTAATGTCCTTTCACCTCTGGAGCTTGCCTGCTAATCCTGCCATGGCAAAATTAAATTAAATCAACAGTTAAAAATGTGTAAAGAAAATAGAGAAGTAATATAGAGTGCAGCATGATACGTAGTACAGCTTATCAGTGACTGACTGTCAGTGAACCTTTGCCTTTCTTGTGTGCTTTTTATCCTGTATAACTCCTCAGCTGCAGAATGCTTCTTCCTTTCCTGCTTCCAGCCCCTTCCTGTTGCATCCAGGACCTCCCCTGGATAAAGCACCTCTTGGCAAGGATTTGGCAGGCTAAAGAAGTAAGGGCCAGTTTTTTGAGCTGTGTAAAGCAAGCTTGTGGACACTTTGTTCAGGCTTTGGAGAAAGCAGGTGCCTTTGCCTTTGCAGCAAGAAATTTGGAGATATCTGCCTCTCCTTTTCGGCAGCAGGAGCCTAAACATTTTTGTGGGGTGATTTAAGGTTTCTGTAATCCATGTGTGTTGCCCCCTGGAGCCGGCAAGAAGCATTGGAATGCGGGAATCGGCACCTGGAGTCAATCTGCATGCAAAATGCCTTTGTCTCCCAAATTCATAGTGCCACATCCCCTCTGGAGGTCAGCAGCAAATGGGAGAGAACAGAAGGGTGTGTTAAAACGGGGGTGGGAGCTGCATTAAATTCCCTTCTCAGCTTCTCACCATTAGGACTTTGAGCAAGTGTTTCTTCCCTACACCCATACCCAGGGAGAAGCAAAGGCAGCTGCTGTGCTTTGTGTTTGGATTTTGTGTTCTGTAAGCACTTCTGGTGAGGTCTGATAAACCTGATGGAGTGAGCTCCACCAGAGGTTTACTTGAAATGCTTTCTCTTCCAACCCTAAGTCATGATAAAGCTTCAGCAACAACTGGGCATCAGCCAGGGTGCTCTAAGAACGTGCAGAAGTCTGTGCTTTGACATTTGTGCTGTGAGTCAGACCAACTGATCTTGATTTTGGCTTGGTTGTGTTGTTGGTAGATTTGTTTGGGTTTTTCTTTTTCAGTATGTCCAGCTTTTCACTGTGACTGAAGGTGCTCTGGCATTTAAGTGATTCAAGTTCACCTATTTCAAGAGTCGGTCAGGATTTAACCTTTAAGAATGTGAATCCTGTCAAGGATCTTCCTTATCAGGTGTAGTCAGGGTATAATCACTGCTTCACTTGATTTCCCTGCTTTATGCCAGAATTTGTCTCAGAGGGATGTTTATTCCAACTTTTTGGTTTAGAGTCAAGTTTGTTCTCCAGTTTAAATGGTCCATGGGATCAGCAGTTGAAACCTGAGTGTGGTGCAGCCTTTAGGATGGAATGGATGCTATGAAACAGCATTGAAACTAATACCTTTAGAGAATGTGAAATGTTAGTGGCAGTCCATAAATAAGTGAGGCTTTATCAGGAATGGGATGTGCAAATGCCTTGGTTGCACAGCTGAGCACGGTTAATTCAAAACTGTGCTGCTGAGAAGAGGGGTAAATGAGTAAATCAGAAGAATCCAGTTTGTTTAACATACAGATAAATTAAGAATGAAATGTCAAGAAAGACCTGTTGAACCTAGATGGTCTTTTTTGCACCAGCACAGATGGGCAAAATACAGCTTTGTGTAAATGTAGGCTGAAAATTGGAGGAAGCTTCAGTGCACTTAAAGGAACATGGTACAGGACACAGCCTCTGAAGGTTGCAATGGTGGAGAGTCCAGCTGCTTTCTGAATAGAGCTTGGGGAGTTTTCTCATGTGGTGCAGTGTTGGGAGTGGGAGATGTGGTGGCCTGTCCTCTCCCCCAGTCCTTTGTTCTGATAAGATGATGAACAAGAAGTCACATCTTTCTAGACGAAGGACATGCTAACCACAGTCTTTACAAAATTGCAGGGGAATGTGGAATATCACTGCTGTATTTTGTGGATGAGGACTGGCATGTCTTTTGTTTTGAAGGAAAGGGCTTAGTTATCTGGTACCAGGAGAGACTGCTCAGCCTGAGAAGGAGGGGGCAGCCCAGAGTGAAATGCTTAAACCTCAAACATGGGTGAAATTTAAAACAGACCTGACTTCAGTTTTTCCAGTTATGTCACAGGGCTGCTAGCCCAGACTTGGTATTACAAGCCCATGAGGGGACTGTGGACAGTAATGGTTAAACTCAGACTGTCTGTTTAAAAAAAACTTTTGCATACACCATATTGGTTTTTTTCAGTCTTAATATTTTATTACCATCACAAAAAAGTGGAAATATAGTATACCTCCAGACTGAGTGTTTTTACAATGCTTTCAACTTGAAATTCAGGCTCTGTGTTTGAAAGGTTAATGTAGAAAACTAATTATATTATCCTGGTAATCAAATGTGTGATGAGACATTTGTCTGTGTAATTAACAGTGAAGAACTTTTATAGTTTCATAAAACTGAATGCTGCGCACAGTGTGCTTGGAGCATTTGTTTTGAAGAGATGTCCAAAACAGAGATGTTTATGACTGATATAAAGTGGAACTGAAATGTACTGTAATGCAGGTGTCTGTGCATTTTACAGCATTTCGCATTGTTGAAATGGAAGGCAGCAGATTAATAACTTCGCTGTGTCATGGTGAAAATAAATAATGTGTTCTTGGAGCAGGGGAGCGATGCATAAGTTACTCACTAATTTCAAGAATTTATTCTGTCCCAGAAATAATATCCTTTGCAATTTATTCACAGAGAAAAAGTTGACTTAACAAGTAACTTCACAGGCTTGTGTTACTGTTAATAGGATTATATCCCAAGTCTGGTTGTTGCAGTAGTGGCTTCTGTAATCAAGACTGCATAAAAGTTTATTTTATGTATCTGTGTTCTCTAATGATCTAACTTCCTAAAGCATTTCCCTTTGGGGCTAAAGCATGACCTTGGCCTGGGACATTTCCAAGAACTGGGGGAAGTTGTTGCATATCTATTATTACTTTTTTTAATTATATGACCCCATTAATATATACTTTTATTGAACAGTTGCTCACTTGTCCTTTCTGGTGTGATTTAGCTGTCACAGGGTGGTGTGAAAGTGTAACTTGGGCTTCTGTAGCTGCTCCTGTTGGATGTTTTGAAACTGTTTCACCAGGCTCTTCCAAAGAGTTATTTTGTGCTGAGAGTGGTGGCTGGGCCACCTGGTCTGACCCAGTTTCCAGGGAAATAACCCCCAAATCCTGAATGGTCTCAAGATCTAATCTTGGGTTCGATTTTGCAAATTTCTTTGCTTACATTAGTGTTTGTGGGGCTTAATAACTTTGTTTGCCTCATGGTAGGCAGGGCTATCAAACCGTGTCTTTCCGTGCTTGCTTTGGGAGTAAGAGGTCTGATTTGAGGGTGATCCAGTTTTCCTGCATATCTAATCCTAGTGCTTTCTGTGGTGACATCAACACAGGCAAGTACTTTTAAGTGATGTTCTAGAGCACTACTAGGATGCTTCAACTAAGACATCTTCAACATCCCCACATGTTCATTTAGCAGAGTCAAATTCTCCGGCTCATAACTGGTGTTGCTTGTGTGACCCTCTGACACCATCCATGAGCACTGCCCTCTCTACTGATTCGGGGTTTAGGTTTTTAATTGCAAAGGGTGTTGTTACCTGTGTTCTTTCTTCAGTGGAGGATCTTGTATGCTGGCAAAAACCTGGGATGGCTTTTTAGGGAAATGTGTGTTTACCCCATCAGTTTAGTTACACAGATGCCCGATTCCAGTCATGCACAGAGCAGTCACAGTAAGATTCCACGTGATTTAGGAGACCTTTGCTCCCATAAGGAATCATGCACATGGATTCTCTATTTTCCCTGTGCTGACCTCTGCAACTTTCTGTTTCAGGATGACTTGTGGTACAAGATGAAAAAAAAAATACCTTGATTTTTGAAAATGGCGATTTGATGTGGGTATAGTTCTTGCTGAGAAGGGATGCTGAGCTCCCTCCTAGGATAACTGTCTGGGAAGGAAATACCTGAACCCCTTGTAGCATTCCAAAAGGTGTCTGGGTGAGTTCAGCCTGGCTGAGCAGTGGGGACGTGTGCCCTTTGTGCTTCCCAATTCCTTGAGCTGCTCTGAATCAGCCCTTGCAGCCTTCAAACACAGCAGGCAAGTTTTGCTGGCCCCCTTCCAGGGAGGGCAGCATTCAAGTGCCATGTAATAAATTGCAGTTTAATATGCTTAATTATATAACCCTTTGCAATTATTTATTATTTTTTGTTGAGCTTTCATGCCATATGCGTCGACTTCCATTTGTTCTCACCTCTCAAGACTTGTTTCCATACAAACCAGGCTCATGTTGTCAGCTCACATGTGCTTGTCTGGCTGTCTGTTGCTGCCGTTCCTACCCTCCCAACAGCTCCTAAACTCCTCCACCAGTTTCAGCCTAGTTGGACACAGAGGTAGAAATCTGAAAGTACCTTCAGTAAGCAGCCTGGTTGAGGAAAAAACCCTATTTGTATGGTCAAGAAAGGAAAAAGTTCTGTAGGCATTTTGCCTGCCCAAAAAATATAAAATTAAACTCTAATTAATAGAAAAACTGTATTTAAATAGTCAGCTCACGAATACTTCCCAAAACATATGAGCAACATAAATGTTAGAAATAAAGTAACTGCAAAATACTGGACCAAGAGAACATGATGGTTACTTAGTTTTGTGAGTCGAAGGAAAAAATATCAAATGCAGATGATTGTCCAACCTTAATTCTGTTCACCCATTTATACACTTTAAAACACACACATTAATACAGACATGATTACCACTTCTCTAATACTGGGATAAAATATGGGTATGGTTGCATATAATTTTATAATTCTTTGCAGTTCTATGGTAATATTTGGTAAACTATTCAGGAAAAGTATAACAACTTGCTGGTAGGCAATGTGATGTATTAAGTTTAATAAACATAATAGTGAAAAGATGGACAGGCATGTAGGAGCAAAGAGTGTAATAAATGAATTAATCATTAATATGTTGTTAACTGGATTGTTTACAGTCCTGTTGCTTCAGACAGCTGCACACTGAGTATGTGGATGCTACTGCACCCTGCAACAGTTCTGGTTTCCATTTGAGCCTTTGTAATTTTAAACATTCTTGCAGCTTTCGAAGCAGGAAGTTTCTATGTCCCATACACTTTCAGTAAGGAAATAGATTGAAATTAATTTTGAGGAAATTACTTTTTATGATCATGTAGTGTTTATTAAAGGGCTTTGGTTTGCCTTTTTTTTTGTTGTTTTATAAGATTACAGTCAGGTCATGTAGGAAAAAAAATAGGTTATTTGTAAGGGGCCATCGTGGAAACAACTGTAACAGTAGTTATTAAAAATTGTTTATATGGTTTTGTTATGACAATTGACATCTTTACGTACAAGTTCCTAAATAGGGCTGTAACTTGCCATGGTTCTATTTAGAGCAGCATTTTGTGAGTGTCTTAGTGTTTTGCAAATAACTTCAGTGGTTTCAGATAAATCCCAGGGATTTACATGGGGTATCCAAATGGCAAATCCTGTAGGCAGCCCTTTGGAGGCATCCCCATCTCCTTGGAAATGGTGAGGACCTCTGGTATGTGTACAGAGAGAGGCTGCAGGATGCACCACTCTTCTCAGGCCTCAGCATCTATCCTGAAAGGCTTTGCACAGATAGGTAATGCAGATTTCTATGTAATAAACTATTTTTTTTTCAGTGATTTATTATTCTATTTAGCATTTAAAACAAGGCTGGCTCTTCTGTAGAACATACTAATTTGGGTTGTTGTGTTTTCTCTGTGCCCCATCTTTTTTTTTTTTTCATTTTTAAATTACATGGTTATTATATGTGAAAATTATCAGCAGTGGAATAACTGATAACAAAATGCTGTCCTTGGGCTCTAGAGCTAATAGCCAAATGAGATAACCAGGGAGCAAGAAGTTAAATCTGTTACTGGTGTTGCACCCATCTCCAGATTCAGATGGTGGAACATCAGCCGCTCTCCAGTCCTGTGGGGAGGATGCTGCTGTTGCTGGTCAGTTGCAAACTAAAAGCTGGAAAAAGATGTGATTGGGAGAGGAGGGATGTAAACTTGCACTGAAGACTGAGTCAGGCTTATAGCCTGTAGGTTTTTAATGCCCTACCTTGTAAAAGGGAAGACATATTTTAAAAAACAAACAAACAAAACCAAAAAAACAAACAAACAAAAAAAAACAAACAAAAAAAACCACCAAAACAAAAAACAAGCAGAAAAATCCCAAACCTCAACAAACAAGTTTACCAAGGGTGGATCTCCCTGTTTAAGTAAGAATCTACCTAAACAAAAAGATAGGCTTATGTTAGGTACAAGTTCAGTGTTTATTGTAACATAAATGTAGGGGTTTTTTCTATCTGGAGTTAAGTATGCTCATGACACTGTATAGGAAGACCTATATAAAGGAACAAGGGAACAGAATCAAGGCTGAATAAGCTCAATTAACATTAATATTTTATGTAGTTGGGTAACGGAAATTTAATCTTTCTACCAACATGTCACCCGACCAGACACGTAGCACAGTCCCTGCACCGGGCAGGAGGAGGTGGGTGGGAAGCTGTTTTGATACTCACAGACATTTTGCCATCGAATACAAATCCAAATTGCCAACATAAAACTCCCAGAGTGATGTTAAAAGGCACGACCAGAAGGGATTGCTCCAGGCCGTGATGTAGTGGGAGCATTTGGAGCTGGGATTTGGGCAGCTACAGCCACGTACAGGAGAAGGGCAGCGTGCAGGGTACGGGTGTGAGTGTCTCAGTAATTGGAGTCCAGTGGTACTCTGCAGCCTCCCGAGGTTGGGAACTGCAAACAGTCAGCCCTTGGTTGGGTTGGGGCCAAAAAGTGTCATTTTAAAGGAATTGGTGCTGTTACTGTTAATTAAATCACACCCGCACACATAAATCTGCAGGCAAACCAACAAAATAAATAAATACAGTGCAGAACTTCCTTGCAGAGGGTTTTTCTCGCTGCTTTAGCTGGAGCGGAAATGGTGCTGGAGTGTTGCTGTACGGGGTTGGCAAATATTTTTCTAAGTTTGGACTCAAAGCTTTCTTGCAAGCCGCCCGCTCTCCTTTCTGGATTGGGGTGGACTGGAGCCAGCTGGCACCAGCCCAGGGAACCGGTGCACCAGGTCAAGCAGGAGATGCTGGGATCCAGCAGAGGCTGGAGTACATTGTTCAGCTCCTCTCCCCTTCTGCTTATTCTCCTGCTAGAATAAAACCTCTCTCTTTTGTCTATTTAGTGTCCCTGGGTACTCCGGGCTTGCAGCATATCCCAGCCACATGAGCTTGGCCTATGCTGGGGAGGAGTTTGCTGCTCTTTTAGCTGTCTAGTTTAGCTGCTACCTAAACTAGCACCTAAGTTTAGGCAACTGAATAGTGCTGCTGAGTTGATAAAATTGTTCACATGCCTGGCATTTAGCACACTTTCAAGTACCTTGTTGAACCAGAGACGGCACACCTTGCATCTTGAATTTTTGGAGAGTAGTTTGTTTTTTTTTTTCTTCTGAAGTTTCCTTTGAACAATTGCTTTGCCAAAAAATAGGTTTATTTTGGGCAACACAAATAAAAATTGAATAGAGGATACCAGGCATTATTGTATTAAGTATTCTCTAAAGGAAGGTTGATTCATCAGTTTCTAGATCTTCCTTGTACCATTTGCTTAGGATGTTTGATTTTTCTGTTACCAGTAAGAAAACCAGAAGCTTCTTTCTTCAGAAGGGGCAATGAACACTTCCTTATTACTCATGAAATGTATGCTTTAACAAGCAAAATAGCTACTATCTGCCCAAAACACGTCTATTCATTGTGCAATCAGCAGTTTCATATGTAAAATTAATACTTAAATGGTGCCAGGAGTATTAAGTCTGTAACTTCTGTTATTTAAATGCCCTGAATTTATTTGGAGCAGTCACATTTTTCTTGTATATATTTTCATTTTCTTTTTAGAATCTATATTTTTAAGACATCCAGCAATTCAGCTATCTGCAGTTACACACATATTAGCTAGTGTTTAATTTATTCCTGTATAATCCAGTATTACTAAATTCTGTGGACTAAGGAACTGATTCTGTTCATTAAAATCAATAGATGCAGTGCTGTTCTGCATGTGTGTGGTGTGGTGCTTTCTGTGCTTTATTTTTTTTTTTTTTTTTGATCTATCCTTCAGCATACAGCAAACTGATATATAAAGGGTCTGATCTTTTGGGCTTTACTCAGGGAAAATATCCACTGATGTCAATGCCTGAATAGGATCAGTCTCTTAAAAGGACAGTTTATTTGAAACTGCTGTAGCTGTTATTATTTCCTTCTGGCAAAAAAATAATCTTACTCATCAAAGCCTTAGAAACAGCATCAAGAAAGCCAAGTTCAGCAGGTCTTTCAGGCACGGGAGCTGTCAGCCATGGCTGTGTGAAAGCATAGCCTGGTACATCCCAATGACCACCCAACCATCCCTTTTCTTTCTTGTCGTTATTTATTTATGTGCTCCAACTCTTATTGGCATCTAAAATCACTAATCGCTACCCATTACTGTTTTTGCTAATTTCCAGTGATAACTGTGGCTCTGTTTTCATTAGGAGATGAAAGCCGGGAAATTAAAAAACAAATTACAGGGATGAGAAGATTACTGAATGACAGCACTGGAAGAATCTATCAACGAGTTGGCAAAGAAGGAGAAAAACTGAAGGAGGAGCCCCAAGATTTAGACTTAGCCTGGGCCCAGCGCCTGAATCCCCCTGCGGAGTCCCAGGGGAGCCTTCATCCGTCTCAGAGCGGGGCATGGAATGAGTTATCACCCCAAACCAGCCATTTTTCAGGGCAATACGGAACTCGATCCAAAACGTTCCAAAATCAGGCTCGAACTGTGGCATCCAATGGTATGACCTGTGTTAGATATTGAGAATAGTACCTTTTTTTTCTTTTCCCCTCTGCTTGTTCTCTACTAAATACTTACCTTTGTTGTGATGATATATTGTACCACTGCACTGAAAGCAGTTGTAGTTCAGAGTCTACGAAATGAGCACATAGTTATCACTTCAAAAAGGTGTGAAAGTGGGCATGGTGCATTCTGCTACCATCTGTCTTAGCTTTTAAAATGGTTTCCTGGTGATAGGATAGAATTACTCAATGCCTTTGCAAGCTTTATTTCTATACAGTACTTACTAAAACAGCTTTTGTCATTGTTATTAAATGCATGGCTAATTAAATGTCAACCTCTACCACTCCTCTTTGCTGTGAGTAATGTGCCACTGTTGTGACACCACTTGTGGAGTAGGATTTTACTGCCTTTCATAAGGGGATGGCATCAGCCTTATAACAGGCCACTGAACTGCAGGTACAAAATTCCATCACAGCCTTAGGCTTTTATTCCAATGAGACTATTGGAAAAAAGAGATGATGGAGTCTACCTATGAACAGCGTGTACCAGAGTGTGGCCAATCCAGTACTGGCAGAGAATTCTGCTCTGAAGTAGATGGCAGTGTGCCTTCAAAATGCCTTTCTCTTATTAAGTCCTAGAGAATGGAAGTTTTGTTGCCAGATTAAAAAACTCTGCAGTCAAAACCCCACCATAACAATCTTTTAAATATGGAAGGACCCCAAAATTCATCACACATCTTCTTTGTCCTTAGAGGCCCTGGGCACTGGCAGGGACAGTTCTCTGCATGCACAGAAGTGCCCAAGCCTGCATAGATTAGGTGCCTTGTTCCCAAATCCAGAAAGTAGGTGGAGCAGCACCTCTATCCCCTCAGGGGCCTGATTCAGCATGTGAGCTAAAATGTGTTGACAGGATTTGGCCCTATATGCAAGAAAATGTCAGCTTTGATTTTTTGTGTGTGGAGGAAGGATTCAGTTGACTTATGATCTCTTACAGGTTTGGAGTGGTCTATGGGACGTGGAAGGGTCAGGTTGAGCAACCTCCTGGGCTGGACAGGAGGAATGCCCAGGCTCCCAGCTCTTGGGGCAGCACCCCAGGAGGCACCTCCCTTTGCAGCTGTCCTGCTGCTGAAAGGAATGCAATCTTTTGGGTTCTTACATAAAGGAGGGTGTGGGCCCTCCACTCTGGTCACCTTTGAAAAGATGAGCTTCATAGCAATTTGGTTTGAGGTGTCTGCCCCTCGTGGGGTGTTGTGATTCCGACTGCTGCTTGGGCTCCAAAGCCTGGTGTGTAGGGAAGAAAAACTTTTGATGCCTTTCTGGGCAGTGAGTAAGCCCTGAAACTGCTCCTCACCCAGCACACAGTTCTTCTGGGCATTTTAACAGCCTAGTTTCCCCCATCGCTTGCATTGGGAGCCTGAGCATCAAACTCAATATTTTAGACGTTATTCAGAGGATAGACAAAGTTCTTAAAAGCTGGGTGTAGAAATGCTGAACAGTACTTCAAGGGAGATTCTACTCCTTGGTACACTTACCATGGTGTTTAAGTTACCAGAACAAAACTGTTCAAGCCAGACATAAGGTTATTACCTGGGGATGTCAGGCTTAGGTCATCACTGGGGAGATGTTCAGGCATCTGTAGTAGGTGATCTGAGTCCAGAAACTCTTTCTGTCCACTGTGGATAGGTACTCTATAAAAAAAAGAAGATATATGTTGTAGGCCATCTGAATTGCTCAAATGTGAATGTAATACACACATCAAGTCCATCTCACTGGTGCACTTATCTGCTCACAGGGTAAAGGTGGTTCAGGGAGAGGCTGGAATAGATGTTTAATAGGTGCTGATAAAGAAAATGTTCATGAGAAAGCATTTGACAAAAATACAAGAGAGTAAGGAGGAACAGGGCAAGCCTAGACATTGCTGCAACAGAAGGAAGAGTAGGAACATACTGGAAAAACCAAAGGGATTTATTCCAAACCAAACTTAAGGTGATGGTTCCACAAGTCAGGACGTTAGGTACGCATCTGTGACCCACTGCTTTTAGTGGAAGCCACGGGGGGGCTACAAACAGTGAACATCATGTCTGTCCTGTTAGAGACAACAAATTCACACTTGAATTTCATTTATTGTGTTCTGTACCAAAGCCACCAGTGATGCAGCAGCTGAATTGCTTTTGGGTTGTTTCAAGATCATTTTCACTGGGTAGTTCTTGCATGCTTCTCTAATATAAACTGGTAGCAATGTTACAGTCAGTGAATTCCCTCTCAGCAGACCCAGCTGGAAGAAAACTATCCTGGGCTACTTACTGCTCACATAGGGGAAGCAACTCATGTACCTGTGTCATCTCCTTCTCTCAGTCATACAGGCAGGTATCAAATTTGCCTGCTGGCTAGCTTCCAAAAGAGAGGGAGATGGCTCCTTAAAAACTCCTTCATAAAAATAAAAAGTCTGATCTCCTTTTAAAATTAAAAATTGATTTATAACAAGTTGAAAAGGGTTGCTTTTGTCCTCTAAAAATGATAAAGATAGTGCTTGGAACAATGACTGAGAACACTACTAGATGTTTCTTACAACACAATAACTGATCAGAGGAGGGAGGATAGAAAGAAAATAAAAAACGCTCATGAATATGTATGGAGTCAGTAGAACCCTGCTTTGATTTGAAATATTGGTGGTCTCTTTTCCCATTCCCAGTACCTATGGTAGATTTACATGGGTAATTTCTATCAATGCTAATGGGGATTATAGTATAAATCCCCTGTGCCTCAATGGGGAAATAGACCCTTTGGTCTTCCATCAGGAGCCTGTGTGCCTGTGTGTTTTCATTAGGAACATGTTATATTGCAACAGCAAAGATGTACAGGTATTTACTGATACCATTTGTTCAAGTTTTCACATGCAATTCACCATGATATAGAGCCTTCGTTAAGAAGGAAACAAAAGCCACCAACCCTGTTTCCCCCCATAGTCTTTCAGATATCATTTCCAGAAGCCCACTAGAATATTGAATTCTGATCAAGAGACAGGACAGGCTTTATCCCAAGGATCTTTTAGTCTAAAACAACTGAAAAGCACTGAGGGAAGGATGGTCTTACTTTGCATTTGTCATCTGTTAATAAAACTCGTCCAGTTTCTGGGACTCCCATTTCTGGGGTACCTGCTTGTCTTACTGAAAGGTGCAGAGTTATGCTGGTGCTGTTAAATTATAAGTAGTCTTGAAATTCATCTACTTAAAAATCTTCTTATAACAGGTAGGTAAAGGGTATTGGTGGAGCCAAGTTGAGTGATTCTGATTAATCTGCTGCAAAGCTAAGATAACATTCTTTTTTCCCCTCTGCACCTGTAACAATGGGCTAAACACTTTATGGACCATTGAAAAGGTACAATCCCATCCATGCCCCAAGGAACTTCCAGTGAATAGACTGTGTACAAAGGAAGGGTGAGATCAAACTAGGCAGAGTCCTGCTGAGTCAGAAACCTTTTTGTTTCAGCTTGAGATTCTCAGCCTGTTTTCCAGGTAACTTTTAGTTCTAAAAAGTTGTTTTATTTGCAGCTGGAACCTTGGAGAGATGAAGCCAGTGGTGCTATTGCAGTTGCATGCTTTAGATTTGCTGGGATTTTGTAACTACTCCATTTTGTAACTACTCTTAATGGTTTTAACAGATTTTATCCATGGATGATATTTTAAAATACCAAAATTTGTAACTGCAGTAGTGTGGAGAATCTAAATATCTGAGGAAGAGAGGAGAGTGACACCCAGAAGGTGTCAGCAATCTTTAAGTGATGCATTAGTTTAGTTTTACAAGTAGCTCACTTTTGGAGCGTGACCATCAGTTTGCTCAAGACTGATAGATGTTGCTTCAGGTCTGAAGGACTGTATGGAAGGAGGTAGAGAACAAGTGCCTGGAAAGGGAGATTCAAGGATGGAAGGACACACTGGAAGAATTAGGAAAGGGTGGGAGTGATTTAGTGGTGGCCAGATTTTCAGCTATTTCAAATGCGGATTAAAGTCAGGAGATCTGTGTGGGTCTGACGTCAGGGGTCTCTGATGAAAGAACACAACCCAAACCTAAAAAGGCATTAATAACCTGGTTTGGCTTCAGAGGAAAGCAGAAGTAATAATGAAAAATGGGAAGATTTATAAGTGGAGATTAAATGAATTGCTTATGTTCACTTCAGCTAGGTAATGATTAAAGGGCACCTGATAAGTGTCAGGCTATGGAAGAAAAAGGGAAATACACTGTCTGAAGTCCCCATGTAACACCAAGTGAGGTGGTTTTTGTTGGGTGCATTTGTACCTATCTTGATAAAATGATCATCCCTTCTCTTGCATTCTTTGATGAGCAGTAAAATAGTCATCCACTTAAATGCCTCTAAGCACATTGGGAAGGGAAGGGAGGTGCATCCCATCTAGTCTCAGTTCTAACCACATACTGTTGGGTGTTGGGTTGAATTTTGAATTTTTTGTTTGCAGCATTAAAACTAGGGATACAGCTATCTTAAACTAAAGCGTGGGATACAACTATCCAGGCAAAGTTTTAAATCCCTCAGCTATTACAGCCTGTTCTAATTCAGAATAAAAAATGCAAAACTTCTGGAAAGTAAGGCAGTAATAAAAGCACTGCTGAGAGCTAGAACTAGAACTATGTAAGTTCAGTTAAACACTAGTAAGAATTACTAGAGAAAAGGAATCTCTTGAACTACTATATTAATTTTCAAAGGGAAAGCCTATCTTGTAGGTCACAGTGATGGAAAACGTCGTAGAAAACAATCCCACCCTAGCAAACAGAAGAGCAGATTTGAAAGCTTTCCTTCCTGGTGGTTTTTTTCTGTCCTGTTTTTTTCCCTCCAAGTAGGGTATTTTATTTTCATTCTCAGTTCTTCACATGGTAAAGAATCACATATAACATTCAAGCAGTTTAAAAATTCCTAGACCCTCGTTTTATGTACAGTACAAACCTTTATTGCACAGACTGTCTTCATTCTTTGTAAGACTGTTCCAGGAGATGGGCTTTTTTGTGTGTGTGTGATAAAATGAGTATGTTTGTAATGAGGTTTGGTGCTTTTGTTATTCAAGATGAACCAGCCTGACAATAGAGAGCCCTGCTGTGAGGAGTGCATTATATTCAGGCTCTGAGCAGTCTTCTCCAACCCATGTAACATTGTATCCCAACTCAATATAGTTGCACTTATTAGTAATTGAATAAAAACTAGTGGTCCCTTCCTCTTAAAAGGTATCATGTTGAAAATTATTTCCTTTCATGCTTTTGATCTAATTTTACAATCTGATAAATTGATCATAGTTTCAAACCCCTAATTGTTGTTTAGGTGATTTTGTGTGGGTTCCATCTCCCCCATTTCATTCCGCTCTCTTTCAGGAGAAACCCCAATGGTGAATTCATCAGTTGGACCAAACTGCTGTATGTGTAACTGCCAGTCAACCCTGCAGGCCATTCTTCAAGAGCTCAAGACCATGCGAAAGCTGATGCAGATTCAAGCAGGTACAGTGACCAGTCCCATACGTGCACACCTGTGACAAGCATTGAGTTGAACATGGCTCAGCTCATTGCAGGGGTGTTGGACAAGATGGTCTTTGGAGATCCCTTCCAAACCCAAACTGTTCTGTGATTCTGTGATCTTCCTGTTAGGGAATGGTCTAGGAAATCAGAATCTGTGTGGGCACTCAGGAAAACATGGATTGTTTCCTGCTCTCCTGATGTATTGTTCAAAGTCAGATTTTCACAGGTTTCTTAGAAATGCAACTTTTGCTTCTCAGATCTTTACCTGTAACATGGGATTTTATCTTGTAGCCTTTTAAGGCTAAATTGAAAAGAAAATTAATGTGATCAGATATGTGATGAGAGCTGAGTGGGCAGGTCCATATGCCGTAACTATGTGCAGTTTGTTTTCGTGGTGCATTGATTCAGGGGTGCCAATGCTCCTTTACCTGTGTTCTCCTTACCAGTTCACTAATCTTAGGGGTAAGAAAAATAAAATTTGAAGGTGACTGAAGGTTACCAAATAGTCTTCATTCAAACCTCTTTCAGCTCTGTGGTAGTCTCAGCTGAACTAGCCACTGCATGTCATGGCCTCCACCCTTCTTCTGGCTGTGAAGTACCAGTTTTCAGTTGTATACCAGCAGTAATCTGTTCACTGGGGGAAATTACTGAGTCTAGTTTTGTACTAGGTTGGGAGCTGAAACAGAACAGAGCAGAGCCAGAGGAGCAGTTGAGCCAGCAAAATAATGAGAATGTGGCAGGTAGAGTTAGGTTGTCATAGGCTGATGTGAAGCTGCAGCCTCTGTGCTACCTAAAAATTAGTGTTAATACTAATGAGGAGATGGAGATGTTGGAGATTTTGTCAGTTGACTTGCCCTTCCAGCATGAGTGATGGGGACTGGAGCCACTGAGATTTTTCTCATGGAGAGGCTGGATAAGACCTCTGTAAGAAAAGGGAGTGTTGAGTAATTAACTGAAATATGGGTGGAGTGAAGGGCTGACTAAACTGCTTGTCTCCACAGCGTATAATGTTTGAGTGAGTGATGGCAAGGATCAGACAGGTTTTGTAATATCAGTCGGCACACATAAAAATGCTTTTCTAGAAGTCATCAATTTACAAAGCAGAACACAAAAGCCCAGCTTTACAATCTTTGCTGGTACATGGGATTCTTTATGCAGTCACACCAATTTCATTGAAGTTACATGGGTGATTGAAAAATGGCTTGTGAGTGAGAGCTAGAAAACTGGGGTCTATGCCAGAAGAGCTGACTCCTCAGTAGCAGGAACACTTCTTATTTATGTATCTACAGAGTAAGTACCTTGTTATTCCTGAATCTCTTGATTCACTTGGAATACTTCATATTTTCTGAAATTATGGTTTTGCAGAGAAAAAGAGATCATGTGGCATTTTTGTTGCTAAAAGAAAAAAAACCTAAAATGCAAACTTGTAAGTGAAAGCGTAATAACTTATTTTAGTATTCAAACACCCTACTGTCTTAATTACAAACTACACATCACAGTCTTGTAAATCCTTGCCAGAAATGAAATATTCCAGAAATACTTTAATAAATAATATTCTGAGGTTTGTTTTTTCCTCAAGCTTTGTAGTTCACTCATATCTTGAATGAGTTTGATCTGTATGTACAGCACTTCTGGCTTTTTGTTTGTTTGTTTTGACCTTGATCTTAGTGATTTATCCACACATACGATTGTATCTTGATAGCATTCTTCTGGAGAAATAGCATTCTTCTTGTTCATATTGATACAGGTTCAGGATTGGTGCCTTAATTTATACAAATGATTATGGATACTGGAGAATGCAAAATATTGATAAATGTAAAATACAGTTTCTTGTATTTCAGAGGTAATACATGTCAATTTTTGTGTATGAGCAAAACAAACTGATGCAACTTTGGGTTACTTTTTTTCCCAAGAAATTAAACTATTGAATAGTGTTTTCACTCATTCTTGACATAATGGTACTTGAAATGTTCTTGCTGAGCTAATTAACTTGGAGACCACAGTCATAAAAATACCTGTAATTGCATTAGCACTTGTATTATCTTACTTTATCAGGAAGAGATCCTCAAAAACAGTGAGATTCTCAGTCATTCAGAGGGCACACAAATTAATCATCACTTAAGTGCTTCATGTCACCAACCATCCAGTGGTCACTAGGAAAAAGAATCACATATTCCTAATTTTTCTAAAATACTGCTCATCAGTATGGCTTGAAAAGCCTCACAGCAGAGCTCACTGTCATTACCCCCATTGTACAGATTGGAAAATTATGCAAAGGTGATAAAACTTATTTGTTTCCCATGCACCAGCAGCCCTGAAAATCACATCACTTATCCAGCAAATAAGTTCAGTGTGTCAGTAGTTTAATGGTGCATCTGCGTGGTTATTCATGGGCTTTTGTCTATAAAATTAATGCATTAATTTCTTTCATTCAGTTGGGACTCAAAACAGACAGCAGCCTCCTGTTCCTCTGATTTGTGCACAGAAGTCAACAATATCAAGAAAGAGAAATAAAAAGAGAAAACTGCCCCTCAAAGCTGTTGAAGCAGTTACCATGACTAAGAAACCCAGCTCTGCAGAGAACGAGAAGAGGCTGTCAGCAAACTTGGAACGATCGAGTCTGCAAGCAATTGAACCCCCCCTGAAACCAGAAACCCCTGTTTCAGGGTTTGGAATTATCCTTGAATCAGCTTCATCAGATGTAAGTTAAAATTTTAATATGCAGGATTGCAAGATTTTCAAGTACTAACTCATTCAGGAGAATCAGTACTCAAGTCACATTGATGCATCTTCCCACTTTTTGTTAGAATAAACTAGCAAATCTTGAGTAGGAGGGAATGGAGATGTTAGGGTTACACGTGTGGAGTGCTCTTTACAGGGTTTGGGGGTATTTTTTCAGCTTTCACAAGCATGAAGTTTTTCTTTGAATTTAAGGCTCCTGTTTTTTGAGCTTTCAGTGTAAACTTGTTCTTCGTCTCTCCCAGTGCCAAGAGCCCCGGTTGGGATGAGGAGCCATGAAAAGTGCAAAGTGTCTAAAGCATTCACAGCTCGTTGCTGATGAACCCATGTAGTCCACACGTGTCTTTATCCTGCCAAGGAGTATTTATGTGCTTTCCTGCCTGTCTGGTCCCACTGACTCTGGGGGACTCCTCACCTCTACAAAATTCATATTCAGTCTTTGCTGAATCAGTCACTTGGTCTTGATTGCTCTGGGTACTGGAGTAGGGCCTCAGCACTGTTGATAATGTCAGTGAGACTAAGGAGGGCAAAATTTGCCACTCTAAAAATGTGCACTTTTCCCATAGAAAATTGCAGTAAACATGTTTTCTTGATTCATGTGCACACTGATAGAAATTTCATGTATCTGGTGGATGATTGGCTTTGTTTAATGACCAAATTGATGTCATCTGAACCAGTTCACCGACGAGTAAACTGTTCATTAATTCCTCTAATATATTTTTAATTTTGAGCAGGCTCTTTCCAATTTCCTAAGTACTATGAGCTAGAAAAACATAATTAAATTCAGTATCAATAAGCATAAATGAAAACAATGCAGCAGATAATATTCTATCCTTCTGGAAAAGGGAACTAATAATAAAAAAGAGCAGTCAGGATAATTCAGTTACAGAGATGCAAGCCACACCACTAATTAGGTTGCAGTCTCATGCCACAGAGTCAGTGTAGTGATACAGAGTAGACTAGTTTGATGCTTATTCAGAGAGTTTCCTTTTGTAGTACTGAGCTTCATAATGTTTGAGGTAAAGATTTGGGGAGGACTGGTAATTTATCACCAGTAGGCAATTTGTGCTTATAATTTTTCTTTGCTTTTGGCACTCTTGTCAGCTTGAAACACGGTTTTGAAAACAGTTTTGTGCTTGCAATGGAATTTAATTTGGCTTTATGAATGTGTTCCATTGCTGGACACGATTCTTTGTAGTTGCTAGTTTGACCTAAGGAAAAAAGAAGAGAAAACATGTGGCTCATAAATCAGGTCTTCATCTGTCCTCCCATGCTTGAGCCCCTGCTTGCCACAACAGTTGTTTGACTAAATTTACAGCGCCAGGACGCTGAGACAAACAAATTGATTTTGTTTTGTCTTTGGAAAGAAAACATTTGAGTTCTGAAAACAGATATATTTAATGCGAAAATAAAATGTGACCTTAAATATTTTGAGAAGGCTTAAGAAAGTCACTTCTTTCAGAACGAATGGCAGCATTATCTTTTTCTACTTTTTAATAAGCATCTCTAGTGTGTTCAGAACCACTGTGTCTGTGTGCCTGAAAAAACCTGAAAGACATTTTACAAAGCACCATAAATGAATGTTCCCTTGAGAATATTCCACAGGTTGTCTGTAGTGTGTGCTGTGTCATATGTCACCACTGCTGCCACTGCAACTTTGCCAGTATTTATTGAACTTTAAGAGAAATCCAAGTTTAATGACTGTAAAATTGGGGCTGCCAAAACCAGTGCAATTAGATCAGACCTGCTGAGATTAAATACTGCTACTTACGGAGGTGGAAAATGTCTTTGTGAGACAAATCCTTAATCTGGCCCATGGATCAGAGAATCTGCTTTATAAATGTAATGATCTGATTACAACCCTTAGTTGAACTTTCTTGTGTTTGTTTTACAGTTGTAATATTTCATTCATAACATAATCGTTTTTAATCTACATATGACAACCTACTAAAATATCTAGGATTAAATCTAATTCACTGCTTGTTAATTTTAGCACAGCAATAGCCTTTGGCATTCAGGTCTTATTTGTTTTGTTGTTCACAAATAGTTTACCCACCAGTTACTTTAACCATGATCATTACTAATATGTGCTTTTTCTTTGAGAAATCACATTCAAAGTGATCATAAAATTCAAATGGTTACTGATTGTCTTTGATTGAAGAATAAAAGGAAAGCAAGAATAAATCATAGTTTTGCCTTCAAACTGTTTCACTGATAAACAAATTGATTATATTAAGAATAAAATAGTCAAAACTAAAATAACACTGACCCCTCCACACTGGTATTACGGTAAGGTTTGAAATGTATTTTACATTTATACTGTAGGGTGGTTGATGCACCTGCCAAAGCATAATGCAAGTGTCCTAAGGTAAGACCAGGGAAAAGAGAAACCACCCACAGAACAGAAGAGAAAAAAACTCACTTAATTTTTTCAGTACAAATACAGAAGATGATAGCAGGGCCTCATGATCCTTCTGGCTTTTTGGGTTTTAAGCAGGAGGTGTCAGAAAAGGTACCACAGGAACAACTGGCTTTGGATGAGGATAGCAGCAACAGTGTGGCCATCAGAACCAGGGCAGTGATTGTCCCTCTGTACTTGGCATTGGTGAGGCCTCACCTCAAATCATGGGGTCAGTTTTGGGCTGCTCACTACAACAGAGACATTGAGGTGCTGGACTTTGTCCAGAGAAGGGCAGTGGAGCTGGGGTGTTTATCCTGGAGAAAAGCAGGCTCAGGGGGACCTTATCACTCTCTGCAACTCCTTGACAGGAGGGTGGAGCCAGGTGGAGGTCGGTCTCTTCTCCCAACTAACAAGTGATATGACCAGAGGAAATGGCCTCAAGTTGCACCAAGGAAGGTTTATTTTGGATATTAGGAAAAATTTCTTCCCCAAAAGGGTTGTCAAGCACTGGGACAGGCTGCCCAGGGAGGTAGTGGCAGTCACCATCCGTGGAGGTATTTAAAAGGTGTGTAGATGTGGCACTTGGGGTCATGGTTTAGTGGTGGGCTTGGCAGTGATGGGTTAATGGCTGGACTCAATGATCTTGAAGGCTTTTTCCAATCTAAACATTTCTATGGTTCTATAATTTATCTGCCCTGGGTGTCTGTATCATTGAGGTCATCTTACATGGCTATCACAAGACCTAAGTAACAGAATAGGGCAGGTATCCTTATTACCATGTCAGCTGCATTCTGGTTTTTGATTTACATGAAGTAGAATTTTTCCCAAGTTGTGAATTTGGCCCACATTTATTTACTTTTGAAAATCTTTTCTGTCACCAGAAGTTTAGAAGTAACATATTAAAAACCCACCTACATCTGAATATTGTCAAATGTCAGTAACTGACTGTTTTGCTGGATCCAGCATTTTGGAAGTTCTTGAGGTAAAAAACAATTTTTCATCCAGAACAAGCTGAGAAACTACATGCTTCTTAGATTATTTTTCATTGTTGTTGTTGCCATTTGCATATTTTAAGATTCTTCATCCTGGCTTCCCAAAGCATTGTAATCTTAAGTATTGCACAGTACACATCCACATCCCATGTACATGACAGTACACGCTTTAGAAATACTCTACGTGCTGCAACACTTGTGATACTGATTTTTAGAAATCCATGGGAAAAGAATTACACAGCCAAATTGTTCTGAGACTGGCAGCCCTTTCTTCTGTCTAGACTCAAGATGTTTGTAGGTGATATGATGGGAGATGGCATTTGCTCTTGCTCTGTAAACATCTTTGAAAATGCACCGTCATTGGTGGATATATTTCATGTAGGGGAAAAAAAGGGCAGGTTCTTAGGAGCAAGGCTGTAATGTTGGCTTATTTCCTCACTTTGTGACCACTGATTCTGTTATCTCCTTGCCAACTTCTAAACAATATTTTAAAAATTTTAGTTTATTCACAACGTGTCTTCATTCTAGATATATAATTATTTCATGAAGAAGTGTTACCATAAGCTGTGTGGTACTCACAGAAGAAAATTCTGCAAATACTGTTCATGTAATTTCTGATATGTACAGACAGGGGCAGCAGAAAGACTCTTGGTAAGGGGACTTCCTCAAAGGCCTTTGTCTGCTTTGGCCCTCAGTGTGCTTGAGGGAAGACTCTTGTGAAATATAGCACGATTTCCTTCTTCTTCCCCTCCAGTTCACTTTCTGGCAGTCGCATAAATCCCTGTGATTCACTGCTGAGGATTTTTGTGCTGAAATAAACTGTCTAACATCATCCCCTTCCAAACATGCATTTTGGAAATATGAAAAGGAGGGACAAATGGATGTTCAGCAAGTGCTGGCTCCAGGGGCAGCCTCAAACTCATCATCTGCTTATACTCGTATGGGCCATATCCTCACTGGAAGCCCTCTTGGGAAGCCACATGGAATGGGCAGTATCCCTGCATTTGTGCTTCTTGGAAGTGCCTGGCTGCCCCTCAGCACACTCGTTCACAGCATTTGGCAGCGAAACAAGTCCATTAAATGGTCAGATTAATGTCCAAAAAGCATCGCTCAGGAGCACTGCTCTGGGGTGATCCTCTGCTTTGTCGTTATTACCCAACATTGAAAGATATCTCTTGTCTTTTTGTTCACTGTATGCCTAGAAATGATGTCAGTAATTGTTAACTTTTACAGACACTAGACAGGAGTGTGATTGTTTGATTTGCCTTTTAAGATGCTTATTCACTGATGGGGTTTGATTCCAATGAATTAAGCTGCTGTGGTCCTGAATAGCTGGGGAAAGATTCCTGGTTTGATGAAGTGATTGTAAAGTCTCACCAGAAGCATGATTGAAGAAAAATAATGTCTCTGAATGCTCATTTAATTAAAACATTTGTATTCTTTTGGTAGCCAGAAGTGCAACTTGCAGAAGGCTTTGATGTCTTCATGCCGAAATCTCAGCTGGACTCTATACTATCAAACTATACTCGCTCAGGAAGTCTGCTCTTTAGGAAGCTGGTCTGTGCATTTTTTGATGACAAGACTTTGGCTAACTCTTTACCAAATGGCAAAAGGAAAAGAGGGCTCAATGACAACCGGAAAGGACTAGACCAAAATATTGTGGGTGCAATAAAAGGTATGTTTTCTGCTTTCTTTCGTGTGTGTAATTAGAACATATTCTCAGCTAAGGAGAGTGTAAGGGGATTAGAATTTCTGACGTGTGTTAGGTCTATTAAAATATGCAGTCTTATTTTTATTCCCTTTCATTCACGTTTTAAAAATAGCTTCTACAGGGACAGCTTGTGTTAATTTTAAGCCAGTGATCCTGGTTTCTGAAGTCAGACTCTAAGGTTAGAAACTCAATGTTCGTATAAGATAATTATTTTTTCCCCCCAGATATCAGAGATGCAAAGAAATCTTGAAAACATAATGACAGTATAACTGATACCCTTCAATCAAAGTGCTGAGTCTTGCACTGCATCTGACTGTGTCTGCTCTGTAAATTGCTCAGTAGTTGGTGGCTGGATTGGGGAGAGATGGAGGAAGATAATACTGGCATGAGATGAGTTTGATGCTGATAAGTACAGTGGTCCTTCTCTTGAGGGAGCAAATTGCTTGGTGTGAGCACCTTTTGCTGGGTGATTTTTCCTAGCAAGCACTGCTTTCTAGTTTCCAGAAGAATACATGTACCTTCAAACTCTGTGATGGAACATATAAAGAGCTGGTGTTAGGCCAGAGATTCTGAACTGGATTCTATTTTGAAATCTGGTATTGTAGGGACAATACCCACATTACCTGAAGACAGGCCAAAAATAAGCTCAAAGAGTGGAGCTTATTTTAGAGGCTGTGACTCGTTCTCAGGTACAGATTGCTAATTTAGGAGACACAGGGCAATGAGAAGAAGTTCTGTAAGTCCATTGGCAGCAAAAGGAGGCAGGAGAATCTTCTGCAACCACCTCTGTGCCAACTTTTGGACCCCTCTCCCCATGAAAGAAAGGCATTGACAAATGGCTTGAGTCCAGTGGAGGGGCCACCAGGACTTAGTACTTCACCACTTCCCTGCTTCAGTACCATGTGAGGGGGACTGAGAGAACTGGAGGGAAGATGATTCAGGAGAAACCTTACTGCTGTTCACAACTACCTAATGGGATGATGTGGAGAAATGGAGTCAGACCCTTCTCAGAGGCACAAGAGGCACTGAATACATGGAAAATCGTGATGGGATATAAGGAGAAGCGTTTTCAACATGAGGGTGGTTGAGCAGTGAAATAGGGGCTCAGAGGGGCTGCAGGATCTCCATCCCTGGAAATAATTGAATTGTGACTGGTCACAATCCAGAGCATTATGATCTAGTTGGCCTTGCTTTGAGCAGCAGGCTGGGCTTGGAGGCCTCAGAGGACCCCCTCAAGTGTGCAATTCTGCAACCAAGTGTATGCTGTGCCTACATCATAGTACTGATACATCTTACAGAGCAGCTGACAGACTTTCTTACAGTTGTGCTTGTATTTAGCTTTAAATCACAAACACTGTTTTGTACCTGCTTTTCTTGAGCTCAGTAATTCCAAAAATCTGAGTGAATTCTCTCTATCTGTATGTCACTGTTCCTTAAAAAGCTTTAATAAATAAGTTAAATGAAAGAAAGAGGAGTTCAAAATGACTTAAAAACCCCACTCTAATTTGAACAGCACTTGATAAAAGAAATGTTTTACAGCAAATGCAACAGCACTACTAAAATAGCAGCTGGTACCCACTGTAGAGAGCAGTGTTTCTCAGTAGCCAAGCTTGTACTAGTGGAGCAAATTCTGAGGCTTGGTTTAACCTGTTTCATAGAGTTTAGGAGCAGAAAGGGGAGACTTGTAGTTTCAACAGAAAAATTTCATCTGTGGTGGTGCTGTTGGTACCTGTTGGCATTTCCAGTATTGCCTAAACACTAGTGCCTGATCCCTGATAGGGAAGCCTGTCCCTAAAAGCTGTGATGGAATAAGATGCCAAGGTCTGACACCCTGTGGATCTTCACTCAGTCTGGCTGCAATAGCACCCTTCTTCCCTCCAAGGAGCTGGGCTATCAGACACTGTGGTTTCATTTATTCCAAGAAATAACTGAGCCAGTATGAAATCTCTGCAAGAACAACATCATGTTGTTTGCATTATTATCATTAGGACATTCCTCTACCACGTGCCCAGATATCCTTTAGTGGCACTTTTAGTCCTTTTCCATGACAGAGATACAAAAGGCTACATTCATGACAAAAACGGGCAGAGAATTTAAAGGAGGGACTGTTTGCTTGAAAATCACTCTTCCTGTCTGGAAACATTTTCACTGCTGTCCTTACAAGTAATTTAATGCTTCTGCAACAGAATGATTAGCCAGGGAGCAATTCTCTCCTTTGACTTTGGGTATTCAGTGGCACTTGTTGAATCAGTTGCAGTGTTTCTCCTGGGCAGTCAGCTTCTCTTGTGAGTCTTTCACTCAGAACCGGGGGGGGAAAAAAAGGATGAAAAAATAAAACTAGTCAGAAGCAGTTATTTTTCCTTTGTGTTGTTGACTAGAAATTCAGCCAGTGAAATCCTTCCCTGCAGAAATCAATGAGCTGTGTTCAGATATAAGTGTGATGTGTCCCTCAGGGGTCTGCAGTGGGACCAATACAATTTAATATTTTCATCAATGACACAGGCAGTGGTTTCTACGGCACCCTCAGCAAGTTTGCAGATGACACCAGGCTGAGTGGTATGGTTGGTTGACAGGAAGGAAGGGATGCCATCCAGGACCTTGGCAGGCTGAAGGAGTGGATCCATGTGACCCTTCTGATGTTTAACAAGACCAAGTGCAAGGTCCTGCATCTGGGTCAGGGCAATCCCCAGTAGCAGTACAGACTGGTGGATGACGTGATTGAGAGCAATCCTGCAGAGGAGGACTTGGGGTACTGACAGACAAAAAATTAGATAGGAGCCAGCAATGTCACGGAAAGTCAGCTGTGTCCCGAGTGGCATCACAAGAACTGTGGGCATGATTCTGTGCCTCTGCTCTGCTCTGGTGAGACCCCACCTGCAGTGCTGCATCCAGCTCTGGGGTGCCCAGCACAGGAAAGACAGGGACCTGTTGGAGCAATTCCAGAGGAGGCCACCAGGATGGTCAGAGGGCTGGAGCATCTCTGCTGTGGAGACAGACTGAGATATTTGAGGTAGTTCAGCCTGAAGAAGAGAAAGCTCTAAGGAGACCTTATTGTGGCCTTTTAATATATAAAGGGGGCTTTTTAAAAAAATGAGGATGGATATTTTACCAAAGCCTGTAGTGACAGGATAAGGGCGTAGTGGTGTTAAGCTGAAAGAGGGTACATTTAGATTAGATATTAGGAAGACTTTTTTTTGATAATGATGGTGATGAGACATTGGAACAGTTTGCCCAGAGAACCTGTGGATTCTCCATCCCTGGAAGTGTTTAAGATCAGCTTGGACAGGGCTTTGAGCAATCTGATGAAGTGCAAGTTGTCCCTGCTCATGGCAGTGGGGTTGGAAGAGATGATCTTTAAAGTTCCCTTTAAATTCAAACCAGTTTCTATGATAGAGAGTTGTTAATACCATACAGCTTGGGTGGACTGCAAAGGGCAGGTCCCAATTCTCCTCCCTCCTTGCTGTTGCATTCCCATTCCTTTTTGCCCACATTGTTATTTCCCTAATCACACATTGAGCAGTTGCCTGTTGTCAGTAAGTAGGAGTCACAAGTCATTGATCAGGTTCCTGCTGTGTCAGGTACCATATGGATTCAGAAGGGAGAGGTTATTTCTACCTTCAGAAAGATGATGTTTGTTGCAAATCAGACACTGTGAGTGTGTGGGGATGCATTGACCACTCTGGGCAGCCCTCAGAGTAGGTCTGATGTCCTTGCAGATCGGACTGCACAGGAAAGTGTTGCTGATGCCTGCCATGCCATGGTTTTGTGAAGCTGTCAGCATGGAAGGAGTTCAGAGGGGGAGATTACTTTTGGTTCCCTTATACGTAGCAGGTAGCGCTGCTTCAAACCCGTGTATAACAATACTGAAATTGTCATTTTTTTGTTGCACGTTTCCCAATCCCATTTGTGTGATATTTATTTTCAAGGATTGCAAATCCCTTGAGCTGGGACCAGCTTTCTCTCTTTGTTTGCCAGTCATAATTGGACACTGGGCTCTGAGACCTCTGACCAAGTTTACAATAGCAATACTAACAGCAAGAATATTTTTTCTATTTCTGCTCTTGTTTATTTTTTGCACACCTCTCAGTTGCATGATGAAAATCAATTGCATCAGTTTCACTCCATTTATAATTCTGTATTTTTGGTATAACACTGTTAGGTTTGCTGTAAATATGGATGAAAAGATAATGTTGACCCTCTCTGTACCTTTTTTACAAAATACGAAATTGAACCTGTGGGATATTTCTTTTTTCTCAATAATGGTGCCTTTTTTTTTTCTTTTTTTTTTTTTTGTGTATCTTTATAAAAATTCTGTTCCATTTGGCTTGGCAATATAAGAACTGTGGAGATTTGCACAGTGGTAGGACTTTACTCTTCCATCATTTTGCCTGCAGCCTTAGGAACTTGACCAAGAGGCCACCAAATGACCAGACCTTCAGCTTTCTACCTGTACCATATGGAAGGCAGCATTTACAAGTGCCTGCCACATCTGAGACTCAGTTCTAAGTACACTGTTATTTTTCTGCCATCATTTTGTGTGAAATTCATGAAGACATCAGGTGTAGAAGGTTTTTTTGGGACAGGCTTTTATATGTAGTAACAATGGCATTACTGTGATATTCATGCAGTCAAATGACTTCTGAATTATGAACTTGTGAAACACTGAGTTGGGCTTTATTCTCACAGTCCTACATTTGGCCCTTAAAATTCTTTTTGATAAGTGAATAATTTTATATATTTTGATTATAATCCTCTCCAGTCTCCTTTACTCCATTCTGGTGGCACATTTCAAAAAGGTGGTATCTTTTTATTTCAGTCTTTACAGAAAAATACTGCACTGCTAACCATGTGGATAAACTTCCTGGTCCTAGGGACTGGGTCCAGATTCTTCAGGATCAAATTAAACTTGCAAGAAGACGATTAAAAAGAGGCTCAGGTATGTATAAAAATATGAGGAACAACATGTGAGTGTAAGATTAAAAGCTTAGAGCCTTTGTATCCACACCAGTGTTTTTCCTGTTGTCTGTGGAGTTGTACTTGTTCATTCTATGAAAATTAGAACTCTTAACACTAGCAAGTTTCTATGGGCTTGGAATGGTAGCAGGTTTAGGAGCTGTCTCTACAGACAAGTTAAGTTTGAGTCTTTCTCAAATGTTGTCTCCTTTCCTTTAGCATCCAAACTCTTCTTTCCAGAAGTCCTAAATTAGCTGATCCATCCAGGGCTGCAGGTAGAAGTTTTTTAATTCTGTGTTATTTGGTCTGACAAGCCACTCACTGTACTGTTAAGGCATAACCCAGCTGACCTTTCCCTCTAAACTATATGTGTCTGGAAGAATAGATGAGTCTTCTCACATTCCTTGTGAAAGAATCAGCAGAAGAAACCCGAAACAAACAAAAGAAAACCCAAGCACCCACCCTGGCTGTGCCAGCAAGGCTCTGCAATACGTGGGAGGCAGCTTGCCAGCAGTGACAGGTAATCTAGGCAGGGTTTTGCAGTAAAGCTGCTCAGCTTGGGCTGGGATAACCTGGGTGCTTGGGACCAGCCTGCAGTGAGCTCAGTGCTGAGCTTTCACCCCGACAGCACACGGCTCGTGAGCTCTCAGCTCCAGCCATGAACGTGCAGCCTGGAAATCCCCAGTAGGATTCTTGGGAAAGCAACGTTACTGATTAAGAGACATGTAATTACCTTATAAACCATAACTAGTCTCCTTCCCATCTTCATCCCTCCAGTCCTGCAAGGGGCTTTCTTCATACCAAGCTTCAGTTCCTCTTTCTCATCTTGCAGTTTTCTTAAGGTTCTCTCAGGGTTGTATTTCTTGTCTGTCTCTCCCTGGGCACATCTGACACTGTTGTCAGAGGCACGTCACTTGTGTCGCCTCCTTAAACACAGTCCTTTGCTGTTACTGTATTTAGCTGCCTGCCTTTTCCCCTCTTCCCTTCTGCCCATCACCACAATTAAGTGCCTGTTAGCATCCATGGGATGGGAAACCTGATGGCTCCTCAGGGGACGCTCACCCCGTGGTCCCTGGTGGTGAGTGAGACCGCAGGCAATGTCCTCGCCATCTCCCTGTCTCACAGAGCCAACCTTTTCTGTCCAAAGCTGCATCTCTGAAACACACACTTAGGCTGGCATCTGAAATCATTCTCCACAACGTTATTAATGCCAGGAGGGAAAAGCATAAGATGAGGAAAATGAGAAACACCCAGAGACAGAAATAACGCAGGGGGAGGAAAAAAGTGCAGATTATTCGGTAGCATAAGCTTCCCAGGGTAGAGAAACAAACCAGGACTGGCCTTAAAAAGGGTTTCTTGTGTGTGTTGGGGGAGGGAGGACAGAGGGATACAAGATAATCTTGTTAAAGGCAGTGTCAGATTACTGGTGTTGTACAACAGGATTGCTTTCTACCCCTTCCAAGGCTGCCTGTCAGCCTCCCCAGGACAGGAGGGTGAAAGTGGGATGTCAGGCTACAGTAAGGTGAAGGGTGCAGTGCAGGATGTGGGGAGCAGAGGGTCCCTGGGTTGTCTGCAGAAGATCCCTCAGGAAAGAGGATTGACCTAATTTTGTTTTGATTTTTATTTTCTTTCATCCTTTTTTATTTGCTTTTCTTTGTGCCTCTGCAGGATATTAATTAAAATGACAATGACGTTCAGCTTTTGCTTTTCAAATGGGGCCACCTCTATCTCTGGTCCTTGCTCAGGATGAGAGTATCTAAGCTGAGGATATTGTGTCTAAGCTAGCAAGGCTATGAAGGAGAATAAGTGAAGCTGAGTAGAGTGCCAGAATCAGATAGGCTTCCCTGTCTGTGCTGCAGAGGGAAGATAACTTGTTCACCTGTATGTGGATGCATAGTGAGCAGCAGTGTACCTAGCAGCCCCTCAAGTTTATTAGCTGAAAAAAAAAACCTGCACAATACCTAGACTGGTAGAAAAGCTCTGTTTTTTGTGCTGATAACTGGCCAATCCCTGCAGTGCCCCAGTTTCTCCCTGATGTGGCCACAGGCAGACGTGCTGTTTTCATTGTGTCAGGAGTGACTGAACACACCACTGTGGCCACTTGCACCTTTCCATCCACTGCCAGCTCCTCTGGTGGCTGTAGCTAACCCAACCTGACTTTGCACTGAAGCAAAGAAGTTCCCCAGGCCTTTGTGACAGCAAAACAGTAGATGGGAGCAGAGAGGCAGAAGCAGACAGCTGGTTGCAGCAACATCGTATCGTTGAAATAAGATTTGTTGGTACTTTTATGCTACAACTGTGAGCTTCTGATATGAGGCATCTAGAACTGACTAGGAAACAGATGCATTTAGTCCCATATTTGTGTCCAGCAATGACTGTTAGCAGATGCCTAGGGAGGTCTGTAGGACCAGGGGAAGGATGTTGTGGTCTCTCAGCCCTCAGCAGCTTTGTCCTGGTATGGAACTGGTGATATTGGAATTACGCACAATTTATCTATTCGTTCCATACCAAAATTGTTTGTAGTTTACAGAGACCAAAACAGGAGAGGAGGGCAGACATGGAGGGAGAAGCTCTTCCAGGACTTCATGTTGCAAAACTTGGCTTTTAAATATCTTAAAACTATAGGACTTGCAGCCTCTGAGTTGTGGGATTCATCACTCTTCTGGCTGAGCTCTTGAGCTCTTCCAGTCTGCCTGTGGCCAGTGGAGCAGAAGCTGAGGGAGTGTCCTATGTCCATACTCCCAGGTCATTCTCTCTCAGTTTTGTCTCCACTGGCTCACTGAGACATGTCAGCTGAGCTTGTGGGGATAGACAAGGTGCCCAAGGAACAAATCTGAGCCAGCATTAACATAACCTCACCCAAGACTTTCTGAGCCAATGTGTCTCTTTGCTGCTTGATCGCATTATTTATCTACATCGGTTCCTGGTTTTTCATAATGCACAGGCTTTATATGGAGAAAGCTTAAGATGATCCATTTATTTCGAAGGTCACAAGACAACTTTTTAGTCAGCACTGTGTTGGGCTAAATTTTAACAGCAGAAGTATTTAAGAGAGGAGGGGCAGGCTTTTCATCCTGCTTGCCTTCCCCCGAGCCATTCAGTACAACCTCTGATGAGTTTTTCATTTCAAACCAGACAGTAAGACACTGCATTCATGAGCAGCCCTCTCCACTTTATCCTGTGAAACATTATTTCAGTCTGAAAATGTAAATCCTGCTCTATCTTTCAATTACATTAATAATTTCAGAGAATTCTATCAAACAACTGGGGTGGATCTGCTTTTTGTAGCCCCTACTATAGGGTGTACTCCCATGAGTGTTTCTAAATTAAATGAAATTATGATCACTGGATCATAGATGCTGCCCAGCTTCAACCTTATTTACCATGTTTGGCTCATCTCCTAGAATTAGGGACTGAACAAGCTCCTTATTTCAAAAGCTAATCAAAAAAACCACTTAAAAATTCTGCTTTCTAGAAAATAGTTCCCCTGTGTAGATTTTGAAAGGTTGTTATCCTAAGCCAAATAAAAATTCATTTACGTTCTGAATCAATGACAATATTTTTCATAGCTGGGAATATTCTATTTTTTAATTTATTTATTTTGCTTCAGCTTTTTCTTAGTTCTTGTAGATTATTGCCTGAGATCTGAGACTTGGGTAGGGTTTTTTTATTTGTTAGAGCTGAGAATAAAGCTGCCGCTGCCATTAAATTTTTATTGGCCTTGTTCAGTCTTTTCAAAATTTCACAAGTTAGCTGTCACAAAGGGGAGAAGAGACTGTGAGGTTAATGCTACAAACAGATGTTATAATTAAAATTAAAGAGTATGATAATATTCTTCAGCCTTGACTAGTGGTCCCATGTCATGCCAACAGCAGAGCATAGTGGATCACAGCCTCATAATGCCAGGTCTGTCTTCTCCGAGAGAAGCTGAACCCTTTTGGTGGATGGGATGGGATGCAAAGTTGCCCTGGAAGGGAAGAAGTCAAAGGGAATGCATGTGCACAGGTTTCCTCTCTTAAAGCAGTGTGAATTACAATGCAAATTGCCTTGTAATTTACGGTGCCGGACTTGCCCCAGCGTGGTCTCTTCACCCTGCAAAAGAGAACTCGAGCAGGTGTCTGGTGGCCTTGCCAGTGGCAGCACAGAGGGAGACAGCCAGCCATTATCACAGAGATCTTAACACGGGTAAAATCAGAGGGAGCTGTCTGGCTGTTCCTGTCACCTCTGTGCACACACCGCATTTGAGCCTTTTGATTACTAAACTCTCCATCCATTAATAAGCAGCAGGTCAGGGTTCACACATCTCCCACAGTAAGTTCTTCCTCCCTTTTTATGTTTTGAAGAACCCGTGAGCCATTATTCCATAGCGGCTGTCCATGGGAAAGCTGCTGCTGTGGGGGTAATATGTAATAACAATAATATGTAAATTACCACCTGGTGGGATTCCTGGGGCTGTCCTGTGCAGGGCCAGGAGTTGGACTTGGATGATCCTTGTGGGTCCCTTCCAACTCAGGATATTCTGTGATTCTGTTCTAACACTGCCACAGTACACAGGCTAGGAGCTGTTCATGCCAAGTGATTACTTTGTGCATAGTCTGGAACCTTTGGCTTGCCTGACTCCTTAAAGGAAAATACAGCAGTTTTGAAAAACATGCTGAAGATGTTCGGGCAGGATTCATTTAAATAAACTGTGTGCCGTGATGCTTCATCCTTGAATTGTTGTTTAAAATTAACATTATTTTGTTGCAGTGTAAAATAGTGGGGAAGAAGGGAAAAAAAAGCTTATTTTTTTCCTGGAAATATGCCTTTTCTCCCATGTCCTTGTTCAAACTGCTGCTTCCATTGTTTTGCATGAGGTTTTTTTCTTATTTCTGTTTTTCTTCATCCTTCTGATTCCCTGATTTGTGCTTTTGACACAACATCTATGTGCTGCAAGACATTGAGTCGATTTTTGCTTAGCAATACACTCAGAGCCAGGAAGGATGTAGGATGAAGTCTAACACGTGGTACAGTGTGTTTGTGGCCAGTATTTTAGATAAAAATGGCAATATTAAAATGCTGTATTCAACTTCCCAGCCCTGAGCACGTGTGTACTTCTGTCCAAGGAGCAAAGCAGCAAATGTACACTTAGCAGACAGACATGTACCTCAGGAGATGCACAGTTTGGGGGGAATCTAAGGAAAGGACTACCAGGATTATTTTGCAAGAGCCGCTGCACTCTATCTAAGCAAAGGACAGAGACGAGGCTCTGAGTTCCCACAGCAGGCTCTCTTCCTGCTTGCCTTGTCTTGCAAGCTGGCTCCAGACAAAGTGAGGTTTGGCTGGCAGTCTCTGGGTGCGGTTGTCAAAGGCAAACCTTCCTTCCTTCTTGGAATGACATGTGAGAAGCTGGTGGTTTATATCCATGTTAGGAGGTCGAGGTGTTTGCCATTCCCCTGAGTTGTACTTCACCTGGAGCTGCAGTTACACATCCAGTTGCATAAAACAAATCCTGGCAGCTGCTGAGAAGAGTGAGTAGCTCTCTGGGCATCTGCAGCACTCCCACTCCCTTTCTGGCTCTGGCACAGGCATTCCTGTGGCCATGTTGTCAGTTTTTAACTGGATCTGATCTTGGTGACTGTATAAACATTTGTGCTGGCATGAGGAACGAGGCTGAAACAATTGGTGGATAGCTGAACCTCATCTGTTAGTCTTCTGCCAGATTAAAATGGCCAGGTAACTTCTGGTTCTGCAGAGCTGGAGACTCAAGTCCTTATTTTCTGGAAGTGCCTTGTTTCCATTCATTTCTTTCTGTATTATTGCCTTCCTCTGGGTTCACTCTTAGCCAGGTGTAGGAAGAGCAGTTAGGCAGAAAGGTGACCACATCTCTGGAGCTACTTCAGGAGCTGCTGCAGAGATTTCTAGAAAAGCTGTCACTAGAGTGGGCAGCCTGTTGACACCACCCCTGATACTCATAGAGGTAAGGCTCTCCAGTCCATTGCCAGCACTCAGATCTGGCTTCCCCCGTTTTCATAGCTTGGGTTGCTTCTATCCAAGGGACCGGATGCAGCTTGGTCCCTTGTATGCTGAGTTGCTGTGCCACAGATGCACCTGGTGCAGGTAGTTCTTCACAGCATTATTAGAAATTGGCCTCAGACTGACACTCCCAATTTTCTAAGCCGTGTATATTCCACTGGCTGAGTCTCAGCTTCTCCTTGCACCATGCTGTCTCCTCCCTTACACATCCAGTCCTTCCATCACTGAGCCTGGTCCAGATTCAAACCAGCCTAGGTGACCTCTTCCCACTTAGTGAGCCACCTGTCCCTTCCAAAATTCAAGGTTTTCACAGTGAGCTGTACCAAGCACTGAATTTTTTTCTGCTCACAGTGCCACCTTCTCACATAAAGCAGAAAACACTATTGATTCCAGGCACAGAGTCACTTGCAAGTCTGTGCCATGAACTTGTCAGGGCTCTGCATTTAAACCTTTTGTGGAAGGAAAGCTGCCTGGTACTAAGATTTTCAGTTTATTTATGTTTTCTTTGGTTCAGTTAATTTTGCAGAACTGAGAGCATATAGCTAAAAGCTAACCTGACACCCAGGCATGTGGGAGAGACAGCAGTCTCTTGGTCCAGGGGTGGATAGACAAGGGCTGATGGATTACATTAGAAAACTAATGTAGGTTAGGAACTGGATTAGACAGTATCATCATGAAGGCAACAGCTCAACATCCTTGTGTGCAGAGCCATGATAAAGGTGGTCAGGACAGTTAGCTTAGTTTCAAGTGGGAAGTGGACTGAGTTGCTTAGTGTATCTGCAGCCTTGGTTTTGGTCCCTGTGGATATTGTGCAGTGAATGGATGTGAATAGATATATATCCACCACATTGACCGTGTACAGTGTGGTTCATAGGACTAGAGGTGATCATTTTAAACTAAAAGAGGGTTGATTTAGATTAGATATAAGGAAGAATTTTTTACAATGAGGGTGGTGAAACGCTAGCACAGGCTGCTCAGAGAGATGGTGGATGCCCCATCCCTGGAATTATTCAGGGTCAGGGCTCTGAGCAACCTGATCTTGTTGAAGCTCTCTCCCTGCTGATTTCAGGAGGGTTGGCCTGGGTGACCTTTAAGGTCTCTTCCAACCCAAAATTCTATGATTCAATGATAATGGGCTTGTCCTGTATGACCACACCTCATTTGCTGAAGTGCCCTCAAAGATCTCATTGTGCTTCAAAGGCCTTAAATATCATGCTGCAGTGCCAAAAGACAAAGGTAATGGGATTTTGAGTAGGGCTTGTGTAGGTTAGGCACCGATTTCCTGTTACACACCTTTGACTTACTCAGGGCTCACATGCATGGCCCAGGTACTCCAGCCCAACAAGTCCCTGCACATCTGCTGAGTGAGAAGAGCTATCTCTGTGCATTCCCTTGGCCTCTGGCAAGTACAAAATGAACAAATTAGGCTTTTAGCCTCCCTTCACCATGGGCCAAAGTCAAATGCTCTTGCATAAGCTGTGGGTTGAAAGCACGTGTGTCTATACACAGTAATTGCCAGCATGGTCACGTGCTTTTTTAATTACACTGGGCACCCACCTGCATCTTTGAAGACACTTTGCACTAGTAAATCTGTCCCCTGCAAAACAAGCTTGCCTGTGGTCACAGGAAGTTTAGGTGCAGAAATGGGAGTGTTCCTTTCCCTGCAGGCATCGGATGACTGTCGGAGGGTGGAGTTCCAGCCTGCGAGGCGTTTCCTCCAAGGACCGCTGGGATTTTATCAAATGATCACAATCTTGTGACTTTATCAAATGATCACAACTCCCTTTATCATACAGATATCCTGAAACCTTAAAAAGAGCAAGTGTTACTCCATCCCATTGCTGGCACAATTGCTTTTTAATACCCAACTCCCTCTTCTGAGTTTGCATTTTTATTATATGACCTTTTCCTCCAAGCAGTGAGTTTTTAACTGAGCGCTTGCAAATTGCAGCTGAGGAAAGTAGATAGAAAATGCAAAATCACTTTTCAGTCTGTAGCTTTTTAATCGCATTCCCATATTCAGTAAAAGTAATGAGATTTCTTGTTTATATTTGTAATCAGCAGAGGCAACTGACTGTGATGAGAAGCCGGACATTTCTCTACTACAAACAGGTAAAATGCATTAAAATTTTTATCAGTCTCCCATATGTGTTTTTGTTTATTTATGGCACAGAAGCACGTTTCAATGATCCTGACTTGCCATGTACAGCTGGGTAATTGCACACAGGACTCTGCTGTCTAAAGTTTTGAATGGTCTGTGTTAAAAAACAAATGCATCAGAATCTTAAAATTTTCCCCTCAATTTCATATTCATAAAACCTCAAGGTCCATGTGAGCAGCTAAGCTAATAAGGCCCATAATTTACGATTCTTATACCAGACAGGGACTTGTACTCATCCCTGATATTTCTGGGAGTATTTTTTATCTCTTAACAGAGTTATTAGTAGGGACATACACAATATTTGTAGTGTCACATCTGTTGAGTTGTCCGAGGTATTAGCTATAATATCTTGGACTCACAGAAGGATTGCAGACATATTTACAGGCTGGTTAAGTGTTAGTTTACTTACTCTTGAAGTGCAACCACCCTGCCTTAAAAGCCAGACAGTTGCTGTACAGCAGCTTGGCTGTGCAGCTGTGTAGACTGGGAAATAACATTCTTGCATGCTGTTGAATCACCAGTCTCACCAGACTGAGACTGAGGCTGAAATTTGAAGCACCCTCCCATTAAGAGTTGGTCCATCAGTATGTGCTGTGATGGTAGAAGCTGAGCTGCCATCCTCTCAAATTGACGGGAAAATCCAGTGGGGCCAGAGTCTGGGGAGATGGTCATTTCCCTGCATTTCAGAGTCTGTAATGTCACTGAGATGCTGCTTCTTATCCCCTCAAAAGGAGGGAGGGTCTTGGACAGGCAAATAACATCATTGATTATAGTGCAGTTTTGTGTTTCTTCGTTTAACAGCAAAGGGTGGCTGGAGAGCAGCAATGCCTTTGCTGTGAAGAGCAGGACAGGGCTGGTACTGGGTTTCTGAGCACATCACACGGTACCTGACAGCTGTGGGGAGGACAGGAGACTCCTGGTGACCATCACAGCATCTGTTTCCTTGCCAGGACTCCCTAATCTCTCTTGCACAAGGGCTGGAGAAGGAGCTTTCACACCCCGCTGCTGTGTGCTGGAGCAGCAGCTGCCAGCCGTGGAGCGCTGTCGGAGCACGTGCAGTTACTAAGGAATAGGACCAGCGGAGCAGTTGGGAGGACAAGCAGCTATAGTCTGCTTCTGGCACGGGCCCAGGGGGGGCTGGGAGCACGCGCTGCCGGGGAGCCGCCGTCCTGCTTTCCTGGCCAGCCGCTGAATAATATTGCAGGGGACGGCTGTGATGAAAGATGCCGGAAGCTCTGCATTGAAAGGTCCCTTCCAAGCGACATCCTGTTGGTTTCTTTTATCAGGGAGGGAAGCAATTCCGCTGCGAGAGGACCCTAATAGAGGTTGTTAATGCGGTGTAGCGTTATCTTTTCGTTGCTCCGGTAATCACGTTAAGGAGCAGAATTAACAGTTTGCTGTATGTTTCTTGGAGCACGGTTTCTGTAGTTGTTACTCAGGTTGTACATCAGGGATGGAAATGAGCGTGTTGAGATGGTTGTGGTAGAGCAGGCTACTCCCTTTCCACTCCAGTGCAGATCACCACTGTGGTCTGCTTGCTTGTATACCTTTGAGCATCCAAGCGTGCAGCTATTGACCTGAAATGCTTGTGTGTGATGTGTACTGCTCCACACTACCTGTGGAAGGATGCCTAAATAAACCAGGCTGCAGTTTGCACTGGGGGGAGGTGATGCTCACAGGCTGTGAGCCAAGAGTTTGTCTCACACCCATTATTATATGTGTGCCAGTGCCTCTTTATAGGACATATCTGTGTGATACCATACTGTTGTTGGAAGCAGATTATTTAAAGTGATACACAGACAGTATATAATGTATATAATATATAAATAATATAATGATAGTAGCTATGAGACAGAGAAAAAATATAGATGCTTTCTATCAAGGAACGTAGCAAAAGAAGTAGAATATGACTTTTACAGGGGTCTTTCCCTGTTTTAGTACAGCTGGTTTTACAAAGGGGTGTTACTGACAGGTTCTTTAAAGAGAGCCTGCGTGCAATTTATTCAGCTGTCTTCTCTGTTTAGCTTGAAAAATCTTTGGGGAAAAGTGTCTCTGACTGTGTGTTTGTACAGTGCCTCATGCAATGGGCCCTGGTTGCAGATGGCAGCTAATATCAGATAAATCGTGGCCTCAGATATTAGGGAAAATTTCTTCCCCAAAAGTGTTGTCAAGCACCGGAACCAGGCTGCCCAGGGAAGTGGCAGAGTCACCATCCTGGGAGGTATTTAAAAGATGTGTAGATGTGGCACTTGAGGATGTGGTTCTTGGTGGACTTAGCAGTGCATGATCTTAAGGAGCTTTTCCAACTTAAATTATCCTGTGATTCTGTGATCAGTGGCTAACCTGGTGCTTTGGTATAATAAAACCAGGATGAATTGGGTTGCTTGAGAGGATCTTGCAGAAGACTGGATGGGGAGAAAAGATGGGGTACAGGAACTATCCATGAACAATTGCCCTCTTGATCTTCAATAATGGAACAGGCTGTGAAGCAAAAGAGCCCAGGGAGAATTATTTCAATCAGTGGTAAGCATTGGTGCCAAAAACAAGGGAAAACTCAGATGCCTTTAATCTGCCTGTCCAGTGCTGTCAGTCCTGCCTGTGACACCGATGACATTATGAACGAGATCTGGCTATTATGTGGACTAGTGATGCTGAAATGTCTCAGTCTGTATGGTTTTGGATCACAGCCTCTGGCTGACACTTCATTTGGGACACCTCAGTCAGAGGTGTGGTTGCTCTCAGCTGCTCTTCATCATTGGTGGGAAGAGAGCTGCTTCCAGAGGGAAGGTCAGGTTGGCTGCAGTCGTGTTTGGAGGGGTCTCTCCTTTGGTGCCAGCAGGACCAGGCTCTGACTGCAGTTAATTGGTGCCAGTGCCCACAGCCAGGTCTGAACCAGCTCCCTCTGTGCCCACACCTAACAAAGTCCTGGGCTTTGAGGAGAGCAGGGGGATGCTTGTTTTCAGAAAGCTCTTTTGGAACTCAAAAGCCTGGTTAAAAAAAAATGAAGCTGATACATCCTTATAAAGCTAAGGAAGACATTTTTCCCAATTATATTTTAGCACTCCTGAGCAGAAATGATGCTCCCATGCTAAAATCACCCGCTACATGAAGAGGGCCTTGGCTTTAAAGGCTGTTGATTGAAGGGTGTTTAAAATAAATTGGAAGAACTGTGGCAGTTAAACTTGTTGGGAACTTCGGTGCATTGACAGATAAATCTCAAGAAAATACTAGAAGTATTGTCTCTAACAAATGTTATCAAAGCTCAAGTCTTGGAGAGTTCCAGCTTTTGCACCTTCCCAAAGCTGCAGGCTGTGTCCAGACCCGAGCTGAGACAGATCAGACAGCTCGGGCGGTAATTATCATGGGCTCAGTGGAAAGACTGATTAGTTTCTTGGTGATACAGGATACCTGGAGGGTGTGAGATAGATCTTTATCAGGATGAGATGTGGCAGCTTTTAGAGTCATTCTATGTAAGTTGGTTTTGTGAAAAGGCTCATCTTATTTCAGTGTACAATTTACACAAAGCGTCAGGATTTTGTGGTTTGAAAGAAAAACAAAAGGAAGGCATAACCCATGAGTTCTGCATGTGGGAACAAATGTAAGCCAGCTGCAACACTCTTTTCTTGAATCCTCGTCTTGAAAATTGGATTGGAAAGATATAGGCAGATACAGGACCATCAGGTAGCACTCCTTACCCCTGCTTTGGACCACAGCCATGCCGAGAGCTTGTGTAGTTTCTCCACGCTGGGGTTAATTTCAAGATGAGAAAGAATTTTGATATCCCTAACGGAAGCTGAAACACTAACATCCCAATCCTCAGGTCTAGGGGTGATACAGCTTTGTGAAAAGATGAGAGCAATCTCTTGGTAAAGAAATGGATGATAAGAAAACAGCAACAATCCAATTCTATATAGGTTGTCTCCTTTTCTCTTGAAATACAATATCAAGAAAACGAAACTTGGACAAAAAAAAAAAAGAAAGTAAAACCTTTTCCAAAACCTTAAATATAAATCCTTTATTGTAATATAAATCTTTATCCTTTCAATGCGTGATTGTATGAGTCTTCCCTTTTCATTGGGATGTATTTGCCTCTCAGACTGATTGATGTCTGTCTTCTATTTGCCCTGTGTTCTTAGCGCTCTCGTCGTAATTCTTCTGTCCATCTTTTCATTGTTCTGTTTAGAAAAAGCACATTCTTAAAGTGCTTTTAAAAAGATGGGATATAATCATAGACTTTACCTTTTATAAGTGTGTGTATATATATATATATTTTTTTTTTTTTTCCTATATGCATTTAGACTGCTGTGGAGTGGTGGGGGTTTTTACCAAATAAGATCCCAAAGTATGTACTCAAGGTTTAAAATTCATGGGGTGCTTTTTTCACTTCTTCAGAACCGTAACTTCAAAGGGGTGAGCGTCGCAGTGCAGTTTGTGCTGAAGACTAATGCAGCGCTTTACATCTGAAGTGGGCTGCACTGTATGTTGTGTGAAAAACTTGGCTGGCAAATTTTGTATTCCAAAAAATCTATTTAATTTGCTTTTCTTTAGCCAATTGAGCTCTAGTCTAAATGGAATTCAGCAGCACTGCCTGTGTGCACACCAGCAGTTCAGCCCCATCACTAATTAAAGTTAAAACTCAAATACATAATTTCCATAATTCTAAAATACCGATTTTTTTGTTGCAAATTACTGGTATCTTAAATTCTTACATTTTTTAACGGATTCCTTCAAACTCTTTCTTCCCTTCAGGTAACCTTTTCGACACCACAACAGACCATCTGATAGATGCAAACCCAGATTTTTCAGTTTGAATTTCACATCCTGCATCAGTGTTCTTAGCGGATAGAAACATCCTCTCCTTTGAGTAATGTTCCTGCAAGCTCGGCACGAGAACTTCAGTGTACTGCAAGACATGGGCATCCATATGGTTTTCCTTGCAAGTTTGTGTTGTTTCCATGCATTTTCCACGTAACCTCAAGTAATGAAACCGCCAGATTGCTTCACTGTTCTTCATCTTAATTAAAGATGATTTCCCTCCGCATCCAATGCGTCACTGAATTAGCAGGGTATCCACTCTGAGGTCATTCTCTTGCCTATGTTTCTCCTCCATGATTGTGTTTTTCCACATGATTGTATGCTTGCCAGCAGTGTTTCATCTTAAACCATGCAGAAGTGGTGACTCTTCCCATCCCCAGGTACCAGGGTGGCCTCTCTCTCCACCCTGCACCTGGGGGCTTGATGAGCACCTGACTTGGTGAAGCTCTTTGCTTCTGCAGACCCACTTTTCCTTTCCTGGCTGCTGCGGTACCAATGACCAGTCACACATAGCTGTGATCAAAAAGTCCTTACTGAGTTAAGGAGGAAATACAGCAGGATTTCTCCCAGCAGTGCCCAGTTTCCTAGTTATAGCAAGGAGAAGCTATTCCTCAAATAGTTTCCCCTATGTGGCCCTAATGGGATGGCTCTTGAGGATCTTTGTAGTGCAGATTGCTGGAGGTGGTCATTTTCCCCTCTTGCCCCCAGCTTGCTCTACCACCTGAATCTCAAAATGTATTAATTTTCTGTTTTCCAAGAAGAGGGTCTGCTCACTGTGATTTTTCAACCACTGTCCTTGGCAACAATACTCACCTATTAAAGAAAGTCACCTTTCAACTGGCACTGTATTGATATCGCAGCAGTTAAGACAAGTGAATCGATCAAGAAATTGCACTACCCTCTTAGACGCTGAAAGGGTCAGTCCTTTCAGGTCAGGGCTAAGGTAAAACCGTGTGCAGCCCTCCCTGCGAACCTTCACTTCTGCACCTTTCATCAGCACTAAATTCACTTTAAAAATGTTGCAAAAAAATCTGGAAGGTCTTACCTGCAATGCCTATCGATCACCAGGCAGTTTGAGCACGTTTCCTGCAATTCGAGCGAGAGCTTGCTAGAGCCTTTGCCATAGTGTTTCCTTTCCCTGTGTGTATCTTATCTTAGGTACTTTTTTTTTTTTTAACTATTTGGCCTTTGAGTGTCTCAACAGAAGTGCTATTATGGAGTGGGATGGTTTTCAAAATACTCAGCCTCTTTTTTTAGCAATCCTAAAGCCTGTTTTTCAGGTGTCATGGAATACTCACAAATAACACTGAAGCCAACATGAACGGTTTGTTCTCTTGGCACCTGAGAAACCAGGCTCCCAACCCTTCCCCACCCACCTTCCATGGACTTTTAGGAATGACCATGTTCTCTTTGAAACTGTGGAATAGATTGAATGTGCACTGCAAACCTTAAATTTTGAGTCTTTCCTTCCTTCATGGCTTGGAGTTACCTGCATTGGGCAGGGGGCACCAGTCCGTTGTGTTGTAACCCTTCAGCAATGAAATCAGCGTTTTGTAAATTTGGAAGATTGCATTTGTGTTTACTTACTGTGACTACTGTTCAGACTTTCTTCAGAAATCTTTTTATAGGGTTTATTAGAGAGAAGAAAAAAAAATCATTCCATATTTAGGTAAAAATGTCTCAATCTTCTGTATATATGTTTTATTAATATGTAAATATTTAGATATTTTTAAATTACTATGTTCTTAATAAAGCGACAAGGGACTAGTTGTGAAATGGTGTATAACGTTGTGTCGTGTTACCGATCTCTGGGAAATCCTCTTTGTCAGTTCAGAAAAGAAAACCTACAATAAATAACTTTAATTGCATGTGTGTTCCTGTGTTCTGTGCTGGATTCCCATATTTTAGAGGAATTACCTTGCAGTCAGTGGACTACACATAAGAAAACCCTGAAAGTTACCACCCCAGTATTATTTTTCCAGCTGGCTCAGCCAGAAACCACACTGCCCTGCCAATCACAACAACATCTCTATCCAATCACATAATAACTCTCGAGTATTAAGGACTGATATGCTTGAAGTCTAATTTTAATTGAATTAGGTGCCTTTATAATCTGCACTTAAAAGGTTAAGCTCTGCTTCTATGGAAACAACACACAGGAAGGACAAACCAATACTCATAGTTTGGAGTAGCTGCAAAGATATATGCTTGGTAATTCATTATCACACCCTCATCAGATGTTTAGCCTTAGAAAATACTTCCTGCAAAAACATGTTCCTGGTAATCTTCCATCAATTCCAAGGAGCCAGTGAAGTGAGGTGAAGCAGCCACCACACCTTTCTGGCTTTATACAAGGAGCACTATGGAGACACTGCCAGTAAACCATCCCAACGAGAGCTTCCTTCACCTCTCAGTGGCTGCCCGGAGCGGCTGGAGCCTGGTGCACATCCTGCATCCATGTGGTGTGGCATGAGCCAGGGCAGGCCCTCACTCTGGGAGTGCTGAGAGAACATCTCGGTCACAGATCACAGAATGGCTGAGGCTGGAAGGGACCTTTGAAGTTCCAGCCCCTGCCATGGGCAGGGACATCTTGCACAAGACGAGGTTGGCCAAAGCCCCATTCAAACTGGTCTTGAACACTTCAGGGATGGAACATGCACAGCTTCTGTGGGCAATCTCTTACAGAGCCTCCCCAACTTCATTGTAAAATTTTTTAATATCTAATGTAAACCTACCCCCTTTTAGTTTAAACTGTTGGCTCTTCTCCTGTCCCTACAGGCTCTATCAAAAAGTCCCTCTCCAACTTTCTTACAAGGCCCTTTTAAGTACTGAAACACCACTTTATGGTCACCTTTTCTCTGGGCTGATCCCCCCCAGCTCCCTCAGCCACTGCTCCTCAGACTTGTGCTCCAGACCCTTCTCCAGCTCCGTTGCCCTTCTCTGGACACACTCCAGCCCCTCAATGTCTTTGCTGTAGTGGGGAGCTCAGAAGTGTCCCCAGGAATCAAGGTGTGGCTTCACCAGTGCCAAGTTCAGGGGGACAATCCCTACCCTGGTCCTGCTGGCCACAGTAGTGCTGACACAGGCCAGGATGTTAAAGCATGCCTTTGGCTTGGCTTGGGTTTTTTTAAACAGCGAGCAGGTTAATACACTGTTGCTTGTAACATTTAAGGGGAGCACTTTAAATTGTGTTTAAGGTACAATTACGAGCAAGAAATGTTCCTGTGTGCTGCGATCTGCATGGCACTAAATCTCATCTGTGCTGCAGAGCCACCAGCACGTGCTGCTGCCAGGCTGCAGGTTCACCCATGGAAACAGCTTTGGGATGGAACAAGTGACACTGCCAGCACCCACAGCTGAGCTCCAGCCACACTCCTGCTTCCTTGCTGGCCCATTCGGCCAGGCCGTCCCTCTGTCCTGTGTACAGGACACTGGGGATTAATACTTTGGGTGAAAAAAATCCTTCTGAAGCTGAAGAGGAAAAAAGATATCTTCCTGGTAACATGAAAGGAAACTGGAGCCTGGGCTTTATAAAAAATGCATTAATTGCGAGACAAGAAGAAAGTCATCTCAAGTGCCTGTGACATGTTGGTTTAGAAGCAGCTGGGTGAGTCTTTCAGGGGAAACACACTCTGTCACATCAGAGTGGTTTGGGGATGGGTGGTCCTGATGCAGCCACCCCTCCTCTAGAGAAACATTCCCCCAAAAATCCCACCCTCTGCTGAGGCCTCACTGGGAAGCACTTCTCTCCTTCGCTAGGGAAGGGAGGGGACATAGTCCCAGGAAAAAACCCACAGGGTCACATCCTTCTGAAGAAACAGATGTAGCCAGCATTTTGCAAGACTTTTCAAAAATAACCCCCTTGTGCATGTTCTCCCCCAAATCTAAAGCAGCAAAATGCGAGGTGCTGAGATATCTCTTCTCCCTTCGCTGGCTCCCCCACTGCTTGAGCATCCCCACAGCTGGGCTGGGGTGAGCACCTTCACCCCTTCCCACCAGTCTGTCATCACAGAAAGGCACGAGAGGGGTTTTTTATACAAGTAGGTCAGGTATGATTTCTCATCCGCCGACTGCTAATAAAAGTCACTGATGTGAAACCTATAACATTATGTGTATAAATAATTTAGCTCCAGTGTGTAAACATCAATTCTGGGTTTTAAAAAAGCTGAAATAATTCCATCAGCTTTTTCTCCGCCCTCCATGCATATGTTGTTATGCCCGACTGCTAACAGGGGCAGAAAATAGCTAATAGTGGGGGAATTTGGAAATGGGGGGGGGGACATACCCCTTCTGTTTCTTCACTGGCTCCTTCTTCCACCCAGATCCTCAGAGGTGTAGAGGAACGCAACATAACTTCATGTTGAAGTGTCCACAACACCACAGTTCCCCCTGAAGCTACCAGCCAGCACAGGGTGAAGAGCTTCATCCACCTCTGCCCAGCAAGAGCCATCACAGGTGGGAGCGAGTACCATGGTGGCCCATGGCTCCTGCTGGAGCCCAGCTTGGGGTGGCAACTGTCATCATGGCCAGGGATGTGCCCTGGTCACATCCATCAGCAGCACACCCAGGAGAAATGTCATTTTCAGGTGATGCCTGGACAGGTCAGGGTGGATGGAAAAGGCCAACCCACATAGTTCTGCCACCCACTGGCCCTCAGGTGGCCTGGACAATCTTCCCTGCCCCAGGATGGTTCAGCAAATCATACGGACTCATATGCACTCCAGCAAAGGAAATCAGTTCAGGAGACTTTAAAAAACCCTCACTGTCAGCAATGCTCCCACACTACAGGATCCTTGTTCCACTTCTGCCCCATGCCCAGCACTGCCCTGGAAACATCAGGTGAAAGTGGGTGTGGGCTGGGGAGGGATGAAGGGGACATTTGCGTGTCAGGACAGTGTGAGCCCGTGCCAGCTCCCTGACGAGTCACTGGGCAGTTAGCGGGGATGGATCTGGACTGGAACCAGCATGTGGCTATTGCCATTACCACGGCTTAGAGAAAGCAAAGATTAATGTAATCATTTAATCCCGAGAGATTTCAGGATTCACCGACTGTATCTCATGTCTCCATTCATCACGGCACAGGGGATGTGTGTAAACTGCTCTGCTCTTAGCTGGACCTCTGCTCCCTCCTGATTTCCCATTTCCTCAGCTCCTGCATGGGCAGGCAGAGCCCAGCTCTCCCTGCTGCTGCATCCCTGCCTCCTGACACAGCTGTGCTGGGCCCTGCCCCACTTCTTGTCTGGTGAGAATAGTGACATCTACCCTTTGGTTTCTTGATGTTTTCCTGGTGATGGCTCAGTCCTCCAAGCTGACAGACCTCCACCTCCTTGGCCTGGTGCTGGCAGCACCAGTGGGGTGTCTGCTTCCTGCATCTCCATCTGCCCTGCCATGTACTGCCCTCATGCTGTGAGGAGAGCCAAGACTGGACTGGACGCCCTGCAGGGAATGGGTTAGAATGCCTCAGGGTTAGAAGCCACCTTTGCCTGCATAAAATTTGCCCAACTACCACAGTCTGGCCGGACAACAGAACAGCATCAGTGACACCCAATGACCCATGATGCATTTGTCCTTTCTGTCCCTCTGGTCCAGGGTGCCACATGTGATCTGACACCATGTAGTCCCACCCTGCCTAGGTGTCCTGCTGCCTTCACTCCTTCCCCCAAGGCTAAAACACAGACAGAGGCTCCTGAGCAGCCCATGGCTACCCTGGACACCCAGGGGCTGCTGCCAGCCCCCAGGGAATGGCAGTGGATGCGCTGCATCCCAAACAGATGGAGTTGAGGGTGCTGCTGCAAGACCTCCATCTCCTGCATCCTCTGCTCGTCAGGGCATCATCTTCCCATGAGCTCCCAGCTTCATCACCTGGACAGCACAGAGTGCCAAACCCCAGTGCATTAACATAGATTTTAGATTTAACGTTCATTGCAAATGAGCTCCCACACGGCTCTTTTGTTGCCTTTCACTGAGCATGATGCATCAGCCCCCACCTCTCATTTAAAGTCCCTTTGGGAAAGCCTTGGAGCAGAGGAGACTCCTGCTTCAAGCAGACCCCCAGCACCCATCCCAGTGGGATGGTGTCCCTGGGACTGCCCTGACTCAGATGCCAGACCTTGCACTTAGCCTTGTTGAACCTCATGAAGTTCACATGGACCCACTCCTCAAGCCTGTGGAAGTCCCTCTGGATGGCATCCCTTCCCTCCAGCACATCAGGTGCAGCACTCATCCTGGTGTCATTTGCAAACCTGCTGAGGGGACTCTAGAAACCACTGTCTGTGTTGTTGAAGACAATATTAAATAGCTTTAGTATGAGTTCTTAAGGAACACCACTCCTTACTGGTTTCCATGTGGACATGAAGTGTTTGACCTAACTCTTTGGACACGACCATCCAGTCAACTCCTTATTCACCTAACAGCCCCTCCATCAAACTCATATCTCTCCATCTAGAGGCCAAAGTGATGGGGAATGACCCTATCAAAAGCCTTACAGAAGCCCTGAGCCCCATGGCTGTGCCGTGTAGGTCATACAGGCTCTAACGCCATTTGAAGAGCAATCAGGTGGCAGCCTGTCTCACCCAGATTTTATCCCTGTCTCACCCAGATTTTATCCCCGTCATGGAGTCAGAGACACTCCCATCCATTGAAACCCCTCTGTGTGGGCTCTGGGGGTGCTGTGGGTCTGAGACCTCTTCTCCTGACCTGACAGATCAGATGCTGCAGATGCTGGCACAGCAACACCCCCGAGAGTCTCTGGCCCAGCCAAACCCAACCTTGGCACGCAGAGCCGGGGCTCAGAGGCTCCGTGTCGTGGTGTGCAAACCCTCTCTGGTTCAAGCTGCAAGTTTTGGTCCTTGAAACCATGAGGCAAAACACTGCTGGGCCGACCTTGAACTGCTCTCCTATCCTCCTCAGAGAGGGGGAGGTGAACCCACCCACCCCACTCTGCTTTGGTCGGCCACAGCCCCCTGTGCGAGTGCCAAGGTTAATGCACAGCGGAGGTGCCCTCCCGGAGAGGGCTGCCTGCCGAACCCCGGATCTCTTCCTCCAGAAACAAATTGCTCTTCAACTATTGCCATCTTGTGGCGTCTGTGACCCGTTACTTGTTCCTTTTATCTGCTAATGGTGTTGGTGAGAATCAGCAGTGTACACAGGCAATTTTAAAATGAAATGTAAATTAATCAGAAATGCCTACGGAGGAGCTATTAGCATAAATCCAATCAAAGGGCTTTGTTTAACTTGTTAAAAATGACTAAATATTTAGTGAGTGTGGGTGGGTGAGGTGATTCTTGCTCACATTCACAAAGTTTTAGAAGCAAAACTAATGCAGATATCTTAAATGGCTGAACTTAAAAGCAATTTTCTACCCTGAACTCTGCCTCCTTGGTCTGTAACTCACTGGAATATTGTCCCCTGCTCAAGATCACCTCTAAAATATTGTGACAGAATATGCTGAATTGGAAGGGACCCACAAGGATTATCAAGTCCAACACAGGACACCCCAAGAGTCACACCATGTGCCCAAGAGTGTTGTCCAAATGCTTCTTGAGCTCTGTCAGCCTTGGTGCTGTGACCACTTCCCTGGGGAGCCTGTTCCAGTGCCCAACCACCCTCTGGGTGAAGAACCTTCTTCTATTATCCAACCTCAACCTCCACTGACACAACCTCAAGCCATTCCCTCAGACCAGAGAAGGGATCAGTGCCTGCCCCTCCTCTTCCCCTCATGAGGATGTTGAAGACCACAATGAGGTCTCTCCTCAGTCTCCTCAGACTGAACAAACCAAGTGACCTCAGCCACTCCTCACAAGGCTTCTCACTCCAGACCCTTCACCATCCTCCTGGCCCTCCTTTGCACACAGTTTAATATCTTTCTCCTATTGTGGTGCCCAAAACGGCACACAGTGTTTGCTTCTAGGAGTGGTCAACTCACTCAATGAGATATTTAGACTCTCATGAGTGTTGCGAGGGTTTCCTGGCAGTGGGAATTCCCACGGAGCAAACCCTGCCCATCCCAGCCATGCCAGTGGTCCCCCCCGGGAGGGATGCTGGGGGTGCAAGGCAAGATGGCACCACCAGCAGTGCAGGACCATCCTGATCACCACAAAGATCACCCTGGGGATGGGAGACTCGATAGAAGGGAGATATTTTTAACAATGAAAGTAACAAAACACTAGAAGAGGTTGCCCAGAGAGGTGGTACATGCCCCACCCCTGGAAACATTCAAGGTCAGGTTTGTTGTGGCTCTGAACAACCTGATTTAGTTGAAGATGTCCCTGTTTGTGGCAGGGGGGGTGGAACCAGGTGACCTCCAAAGGCTCCTTCCAACCCAAACGATTCCGTGGTTCTACGAACAAGAGCCATTCCAGTGCGTGTAGATTTTGTCCAAACTGATACGAATGGGAAGGGTTCACTGCTCTGTCCCCAGTGTCACCTGCTGACAGTCAGGAGGTGCAGGTGAAGCTGATGTTTGGTGGCAGTTCCAGTGGCACAGGCAGACCTGCCACTGCTCCCTGTGCTCCTCTGCTGCAGCCCACCCATCCCACCTCCACTCCTCACACTCTCACATTCACAGCAGCTTCTGCAGAGCCACCCCGCCCAAACCAACCCTAAACTAAAGTGGAGAAACTCCATTTTTTGGAGCCCACATCTATTCCCCGACCCATCAGTTACACTCTAGACATATGGCTAGTGCTAAGAATATTGGTCATAGCAAGGTGTGGCTCTACAGCTTGGATTTAAATAAAAAACTGAGTTAAAAACAACGCTCAGACTTGGCTCTGCTGTAACTCCTTGGGCTCCACAGGCATCACTCAAACTGGCAGCAGACAGGGCTCGGGGCAATGCTTTGCATTTGGGAAGAGCAGCTATTTCCTGCTGCCTTGCTCTCTGGAATGGAGTTGCATCGGGCGGGTGTTAATTGCCTTTCTGGAAATCAAAGCAGCCGGCACGGGGGCTGTTTGCTGGTCTTTGCTCCCCCCAGGCGCTGCCCATCAGCCGGCTTTGCCTTCCCGTTCGCACAGGGAAATACCTCACGTGGAGGGATCTCTCACCAGGGATCCCCAGGCCGCTCCCAGCGTTTGTCCCTTGTCCCGCTGTCCAAGCCTCAGGTCCTGCAAAGGCAGACGATGCTGTGGAGAGTTTACTTAATGCCAATGCTGGGCACCAGTCCTGGGAAAACGCATTCAAAACTGGCTGCAGGAAGGGGAGGAGGAGCAGTGGGATGCAGGGAATGGGAAAGAAATGGAGAAATAGGAAGACTTAAGGTGTGATCGTTGCTCTCCCTGTGTGATTTTGTGGTTTTTTTTCTTTTAAATGCTGGGGGAAAAGCCCTTTAGGAGAATGTGGAGCACCACGTTACAGCAATTCCCACTACTGCTGAGTGCAGGGCTGCATTTGGGGGTACAGAGATGTGGGGAGCCCTGACACCCTCCTCCATCCACCCCCACACCCCAGCCAGTCCCACCGGAGAGGTCTCACCTCCTGGCAGCTCCAGGGATCCATCACTCCAGGGAAGCAGCCTTTGCATCTCTCGGTGCATGTAAATCAGGGGCTTTCCAGGAGTTTCTTGAGGGAGCCACTGCCCGTGGGCTCAGCGATCCTCACTCCCCTTGCAAGCTGCACCGGGTGCAGGAGAGATGTTTCGGTGCCTCCTCTGCTTGAGACTGTTATGGCAACACACTCACATACAACCCCTCAAGGAGATCAAACCACCCAGCTCCCGCTTAGGGGCTTGGGTTTGGTTTATTTTTGCTTTTCCAAAGGGGAAAACACACGGTGGTTATCCCTGAGGAGATGAGAGGTGGCATTGGGCACACCTGGCCTCTTCCAGGGCACCCCACCTGCGGCTCTGACAGTGCTTTGCTGATGTTACACCTGTTTCCCAGTGAAGCAATTGGGTGTATAAACCACTTTTCCCCATTTGCTCTGGTTTTATTGGCACAATTCCAGGTGGGATTCAGCCCTGTTTTGGCAAACAATTCAGTTGTGTTTAGTGGATCCTAATTGGATACTTATCTAATGGATACTGCAGGGACAGGGACAGATCTGGAGGGCTGCATGTCACCCTAGGGAGGGAAAAGGGAGTCTGGGAGCAGCAGCATCCCTCACTCCCATCTCCCTGGTTTCCAGCAGGCAGAGCAGGCAGGTTTGCTGAGGTCATTTTGCTCCTTGCAACAGCCACCTGTTTTCCCTGGGATTTGTTTGTTTCTCTGCTTGTGCATCCAGCCAGCCTCAGTTCAGCACCAACAAGTGCCTGGCATCTCAAAAAGCTGTGGAGACCCCATCCCTGGAAGTGTTCAAGGCCAGGCTGCCTTGGAGCAACCTGGTATATTGAAAGCTGTCCCTGTCCATGGCAGGGGGTTGGACTAGATGAACTTGAAAGCTCCCTTCCAACTCAAACCAGTCTGTGATTCTACAATTGCATGGTTTAAATAGCACATTTGCCCTCTGCTGTGCTTTGGGAGCAGGAGATTTCCCCCATGGATCACCTAAACTCCCACCCATCAGTACCAACCCCCAGCTACTGCATAGGGCTGGCAACAGTGGAAAGCAGGAAAATCCTGGATGGAGAATAAGATAGAAGACTCCTTGCCAGAGAAATTATCTGAAGCAGGTGGTTCCAGCTCGGAGGAACTCAATTTATATTCCCAAATGACATGCCGGGAGCTGCTCACAACTCCATCAACAAGAACAGCACAGTGAGGCAGATGTTTCGGCGAGTGCCAGCAGCTGGAATAGGATTGCTGGCTCAGCTCGGCTGCACCCATCGTTCCAGACAGCAATTTGGGAAGTCAGTGTTGGAGGCTTATCCCAAGGGAGCCTGTATCTGATGGCTGCAGGTCTGGCTGGATCACACAGCTCCTTGTGAAACAAAGCCAGGTAGCAGAGTGTGGGGCTGGGCAGGAGGAGACTCCTGGATTATTTACAGGCTCCAGCCTTGGGGAAAACCTTGGCACAGAAAAGCACAGGCTGTGCTTGGGGCCAAAGCCCATGGTGGTGGTGATGGGGTTGTGCCCCTGCCATCCACGCTGGAGGAGCAGCTCTGCCCAGGGCATGTACCTGCCAGAGGAAGGGAGAAATGTTTGGGATGCCCAGGCTCAGTGTGGTGGGATGTGGCTTAGGGACACAGAGCCCTACGAAGGGAGAAGGGCAAAGGAGCATTCCAGTGGGCAGTGCAAGGCACGAGGCTTGTCCACCAAAGCAGACATTGTCAGCACAGGGGAACTGCCAGGTCTGGAGGGGGAAGGTTTCTGTGTAGGCTGGGCAGTGGCACTGAGGGGAGTGTGGCAGAGGCTGCTGCACCACCAGGCCCTGTGTGATTGTTTCATTTTCCATGTGGTGGCCAGTAACAAAGAGCAGCTGTGCTGTGCCTGCTGCCCCAGAAGAAAGGGAGTGGATGAAATGTTCCCCAGGTGTGACACAGCGAGGATTTGACAGGCCAAGAGAGCAAGGGCAGGGTGGGAATACCAAATCCAATGGAGTTTTGTGAGATGTGGGTAAATCCAAAAGGAGTTCAGCAGCAACCACCCCTAGCACTGCAAGAGGTCATGAGAGAGCACACAGGCACATCTCAGCCACAAAATGCCATCCTCCCAAACTGCCCACGAGGCTTCCCAGAGCCAGGCACGCTTCCACCAGAGGTACAACTCAGCCTGCCTGCCCCAGGGAGAGCCCTCACCACCCCAGCCCAGGCTGGTGGCTGCTTGTACAAGCCATGCAGATGCCTGAGCAAAGAAACAGGTAGAAACTGGGAAGTGGACTTTGCCTTGGGGCTTTTGGGGTGGCCAAGTGCAGGAGCGAAGCATGAAAAACTGCAAAAGGGATGAGGAAGAGATGGATGTTGTGAGGGTGCCTCTTCATAGGAAGGGTTAGAGCAGCTTCACAGCACAGTGGTGTTTAGCTGCTGGTGCAAAAGCAGCCAGGGGCCCCTGGCTGGGCACACAGCAAGAGAACAAGCCCCAAGAGCCCAGCAGCGGCTGTGCACACACCACCCTCCCCATCTCACACAAGAAACTGATGGAAAATGGGATCCAGGTGAGTCCAGTCGGACCCCATTGATCATTCATAGGCAGCATCACCCTGTTTGATTGGTACATGGTGGAGGTTGGCAAGGGACTGGTGCTGGAGCATCATCCACGAGCAGAGCCCCAGGATCCCTGCCCATCCATGGAGGATGCTCACCTGGGTGCAGGGGATAAACACAGCCTGCAAAAACACACAGGAAACTGCACTTCCTTGAACTACCATAAACCACAAAGGGAATGTTTAAAAGAAGCTGCCAGGCAGGTATGATTTACTTGGCTTTTGATAAAATCTCACGTCAGACACTATTAAAGCACCTTATTGAAGGTTAAAGGGGCAAAGTCCCCATTTGGCAACAGAAAACAGAGAGAACATCTGCTCCTCGAAGCAAAAATGAGCAAACACCAAGGCACAGCAGAGGTCACTACTGCCATCATTATTATTTAATACCACTTGTATATTAATGAGAGGCAGGAAGAAGACAAAAATGAGGCCAAGAAAGCCAGCAACAGCCCAAACTTACTTTGCTTTTTCAAAACACAGAGAGGTGGGGAAAAAGCCATGCTGTGAGATGTGCTTTACAGGAGAAATCAAATTATCACACTAAAGTTTGCCTGTGGAAGTAGTGTCAGTGCATTAAACCTAGTATTCAGCCCAAGTGGGGCTGAACCAGCTGGTCCCATTTTACCAGCCACTTCATTGTGAATTCTGAAATGAGGAAAAAAAAAAGACAAACACTTTCGCTGTCATTTCTTACCCTGGTTTTAATCAGACAGTATTTCCTCATGCTCTTGTGATGCCACAGTTTCTTGGTTACAAACACTGCAGGGGAAGGCTGCATTGTTTTGTAAAAAAAAAAAAAGTTTCTGCTGACATTTAAGAAACAGAACAGGGAGAGTTCAAACGCTGATCATTTTGTAAACACCAAAGATGCAGAACCAAGTCAGAAGCCTACACGGATCAGAAATATTGCTTAGATTTAACCTGGATGTGTACACAACAAAGCACCTTGGCCAAAGAAATCTGAGCTGCTAATAATCCACAGTCCAAGTCACCCATGGAAAAAAGACTGATGAAATGCAGGCCCTGCACCTGTAAAGGCTACAGACATCTGTCACGTCCTCAGGCCAGCACAGGAGGCAGCTGGCTTTGATGAGTGATTGGGCACAGCACTGAGGGCTCTACCTCCTTTTCTTTCTCCTTTTTGCACTTCCTAAGGTGTGTGGAGCAGTCCCTTCTCATGGCATTGGACCAAATCGCTCCAGTCATGGAATTTCTGCTAGACATTTTGCACACAGATGATAAAAAAGGCTTTGGCAGGGAGGGAAGAAAGGAAATTTGATCAATTTTTAACTCTAAAAAACCACTACTTAACTCTAGGAAACCACTATTTAACTCCAGGAAAATGTTCCATGAAGCTGGTGGTTCCAGCAGTGTGGGCCCTCCCCAGGGCTGCTGGATCCCTCACTACTCTTTCAGGGTTTTGCTTATGATCCTGCATGTAAAGGACATTCCCCTGTGTGCACAGGATTCCCTTCCTGATCCTACATGTCCTCCAGCAGCTGCTCCAAGCGTGGAGCCCCTGGAGAAGCGTGGGGCACGTGTGTGCTGGGTGCAGCCACACACCTGAAGCTGCAAGGGAGAGGTGGCTCGCTGCTCCTCTTGGCTTGGTTTTCTTGGCAAAGCCACTTTCCTGTCCCTTGCCTGCCCACACAAAGTGTGCTGCTCACCCCAGCACAGGCAGCAGGGACTGGTGCACACGTCCACTGGGACACGTGCAGATCTACCCAAGGATGCTCTGTCATTGTCTGTGCCAAGAAATTGCTTTTAATTAATCAGGGCTTCAGTTATGTGCCGTTCTCATCTCTATACCCTGGTCCTGGTTAGCTTCAGCTCTACAGAGTCACATCTGTACCAGTACTAATGAGCACAAATTTCCATGTATTCATGTTTCCTTTCAGCCACGTTACTACCTGGAAATCTCAGTTTATTTATTATTCCCCTCTGCTAAAGAAGCATCTAGTCCTCACAGATGTGGGGGGGAAAAAGAAAAAGAAGATAAAAATATGATCCAATTCCCTCTTCCCTCCAAAAATACCAGAAAGGAAAAACATGTAAGTCAGGGCTCAAAATCAGCAACATTATCTCATAGTTTTCCTTATGCTTCATTTTTGTTGGTTTTTTTTTAAATGAGGTGCTGGTTGCAGAGGCAATGGCTAAATGCCAGAGAAATGTTAGATCAGAGCATCTGATTTCCAGCTCTCAACATACTTACAGGGGTTTTTTTCAGATTGAAATAATCTCTCAAGAAACACGCAGGCGTGATACGAGGCCAGTGCTCAGCAAATCAGCTCGGATCGATGGCAATCAGAAGATTCCGAGATCTTCCGCTTTCTCTCCCTCTGGGAGGAGGGAGAGGCACCAAAGGGTTCAAATTCCAGGTCAGGACTGCAGATGCCATGTCCTCGATTCATCTCTGCTGTCAGAACCATCAGCCAAATGCCCCACAGCTGCTCACGGAGAAACAGCTTCTGTGTGTCGAGCTTGAAATGCTTTCAGAGAGCAACACAGAGGAGCCTGAAAATCAATTAATTATACAAATATTAGTGACTTCCTAAATGTGCTCAGTGCCCAGAGCTCCCATGCACTTCTGGTCCTCTGCAACACAGTCCTGGGGTGCTACGTTTGCTGGGAGATAAAAAGAGTAATTAAAATCAGGCAAGAAAAGCAACATTTGAATTTTTTCTCTTTCTGCTTGTTTTTAGGCAGGACTTTTTCAAAGCCAGTTGCACAGAAAACAATCTTTGAGTTAACAGGCAATTACTTAATTAGGTACTTAGCTGCAAATTACATCAAGCAAAGTGCCTGTTTTATCTATTTGGAAATGTAAACTGGGCCCTGTGCTATCCCTAGCACAGAAATTCCCTCCTTTCTGGGGAAACCTTGTCTCGCATGTAAAGCAAGAGACTTATCAGAATTCTGGCTTTAATCATTTGGAAAGAGGGTCTTTAGAAGCACAAAAAGCACTTTCAGGGAGAAGAATTAACTGAGAAGGCACTGAAAATCAGACTTGTTAAAGACATGTTAGATTCCACCGATTTATATATTAAATGCATAAGAAAAAATGGGATGTTTTGCAAATCAGTGATGGAAAAGGGTTGACTTGAGCAAATAGTCTGTGACAATCCTGGCTGTTGGGTACTGAAACACAGCATAGCTTCCCAGGGTTGTGCTGAACTCATCACCACCTGCTGCAAAAAAAATCACATTTTTCCTGAAGCATGCTCAAAACCAAATTCTGGGTAAAAAAAAAAGTCACCAGTTGATCCACCCAGCCACACTGCAGTGCTCCTGCTCTGGTACCTGCAGCCTTCCATGGGCCACACACTGGCCAAACCCTTGGACATGACACCTGAGGACATGACACCTGTGTCTCCCTGGGGCCACAGTCTTGGCTCTGCATGCAGAAAAAATTAATGTTGGCCAAATTTTACCCACTGTCATGTCCACTTGACCCCTCAGTTTCCTTCTTGCCCAGCATTTGGGTGTGACGTGGATCACACATGACGTTTGTCCAGTTTCTGGGCAAAATTCAGCACTGGTGGAGGACCCCGCTTTGCAGAGTGCTGTGTCTCCTCAACTCTGGTTAAATTTCCCACCCGAATTGCTCCCAATCCCAAAGTTTTCATATTGAAGGAGAACTGTGTCAGAGCAAGGAATTCCACAGGCAGACTCATGCTTATCAGGGGAAACATCAGCATCTGGGCAGCGGTGAGAAATTCTTCACTTAAAGGATGCATAGATATTGGAAGAGATTCCCGGAGCGCTGGTGAAGTCACCATCCCTGAGGGTGTTTAAGGACAGCCTGGAGGTGTCACTCAGTGCCATGGTCTGGGTGACAGGGTGGCGTTTGGTCCTAGGCTGGACTCGATGATCTCAGAGGTCTTTTCCAATCGATTTCTAATTGATTCTGCGATTACGGGAAATGGCCTTAAAACTGAGACAGGGGAGATTCGGGTTGGATATTAAAGAAATATTTGTCACCGTTGGGGTGGAACAGGTTCCCCAGGCGGATGGTGGAGTCACCGTCCTTGAGTTAAGTTTAGGAGGCGCTGGTTGATGAGGTTCGGTATTTAAGGGGTTACAGCGGCACGGCTGGGTTGGACTGGATGATCCTAAAGGTCTCCTCCAACCTCGATGATCCTGTGATCGCACGAAGGCACCAGACCCCACACGCACACCCTGGCTGCCCACACGTGCCGAGATGAGGGGATGGGGGGGG
>VZTJ01000487.1:3050867-3088757 GCA_013397795.1 Orthonyx spaldingii | reverse complement strand
TTCCTTGTTTTGTTGTAAGTTTTTTTTCCTCGACCTTTTTTTTTTTTTTTTTGATTGCAAGTGCTTAGTGTCTTGCACTGGAAGACAACAGCTAGGAACTGAATTCATTGCTCATCCAAGACACGTTCGTGTAACTAGAGTTTGGATTACTGCCCGAGCCTAGGCTTTGGAAGATTTGTTTTAAATAAGTGCCACACCTCCCAGAGAAGGAGGGAAAGCACAGTGAAGGGGAGTTGGGCTCCACATCAAAAGTTCTCAGGGAACTTAAAACTTCAGTTCCTACAAATTATAGTCAATAAATTGACTTAAAGGTTTATGGAACAGATGTACTTGTTAATAAGTGCTGTGTAGGGAAGATATATCACAGTGTGTAGATTTACTTCTTTCCTTCATTTAGCAAAGTTGAACTTGGCAAATACCAGTCACTTGCATTCTTCTTTTCAGCTTAACCTCATTGGGGCATGACCATCAGTATCAGGTTTTGTCAGTGATGCCACTGAACTCTGTTCTTGTTGCTGTTAAACAGGATCCTTGCTTTCTAAGAAACTCCCACTAGACAGGTTGCTTTTAGTAATTCCTGAAAACTTCTTGTCTGAGAAAGATGAATTGTGTTTTATCACAGCCATTCCTGTTTAGAAGTCAGTGTCTCGGCTAGGCCTCTTATTAGTTTTGGAGTGTGGTGGATGTGAGTCAGAGTGGAAAAATGTTCTAAAATTAGACATACATTGTTAAGAATTTTATTAAATGAATTGCATCAGTGTCTTTTTACATTACCATTTTAATGGGCAATTCTCTGATTCTCTCTATCATTAGTTGACTAAAAAAGGGCTGAAGAGGCAAGAAACTTTTCAGCATTTTTATGTCTGTGAATGTGCTAAAAGGTAAACTGGCATGCTTGGAGGTGAACCAGTCTGCTTAAATCCGGCCTCTTTGTTCTTCTGCTACCTGTACTGACAGAACACCAGGACTGCATTTTCCCCCAAGGAGAACAGGTGTATTACGGAGCTTCAGCTTGTTACTTCAGGACTGAAGCAGAGCCATTATTGGAAAAGCATCTTATTTTTGAGATTAATATGTTAATGGCTAAAATTATGACCGCACACTGAGCTGAGTACAAACAGATGTCTCTGCTGAGCATGCTGCAGGATCAGGGCCCAGGTTGCCTTTTGGAAATTGGCCTCTGGGAACTATTATTTCTTTCATTACCTCTCTGTTAAATTAGGTTGGTAAGTGTGTTAGATTTTTTTTAAAATGAAAACCTTATGCAGTGTATCCGGAAAGAAGTTAATTCTCTGATTCACCTGGCATAGTTACAGTTTTAAGTGTCAGAAGGTGGGATGAGGAGTCATCCCTTTGTAGTCGTAGGGAAATGAGTTGTGTGAGATGTGCACAGCTGTCTTAACAGGTAAACAGCAGCATCAAGTGCTTTCTCTTTCTTTTAACTTGCTCCATGTGGAACACATGTTGTCTTGCAGGTCCCAGGAATTTCTAATGTTCCCAATTTTTATTTTTTTTTTTAATAAGACTGATCAGCAGAGGAACTGATCCCATTGCTCTGGGGTGGGAGAGGCCGGCAGTCTGGGAGAGAACCATGTCTGTGCGGGAGTCGTTTAACCCAGAAAGTTATGAACTGGACAAGAGCTTCCGTCTGACCCGCTTCACTGAACTGAAAGGCACAGGCTGCAAAGTGCCACAGGATGTCCTACAGAAACTGCTCGAGTCTCTACAGGAAAACCATTTTCAGGAAGATGAACAGTTCTTGGGGGCGGTTATGCCCAGGTTGGGTAAGTAGTTGTTGCTCTGGACATTGGTGGTCCTTCTGGTCAGTTTGCGTAGTGACACAATTTCCAAACTGGTTAAACAAACCACAAATGCGATCGTGTATTGTATAATGTATGCACAGCATGCAGAAAGCTGAAGAATGAATCTCATGCTGTCATTTGTTGGCATCTGGGATACAAGAATATTATTTTAATTATTTAACATCCTGCAGTGCACTCAGCTACAAAGGCGAACACTCAGGAATGGCCACTGTGATGGGCACATGCTTAGGTGTTGGTCTGCTCCTCCCTTTCCCCAGTAGATGCTGTGCAAACTGAAGTCCTGTCAGTTAATTTCTCAGTTAATTTCTAGACTTTTATGTTCATGCCTTGCATTTGGAATTTGATGCAATGGATTAATGAATTTCACACAATTAGATGACTCCCAGGTGAATTTCCCCTCTCCCTCCTCTCCCCTCTGTTCCTGGGTCACAGAAAGTGAGCGAGAGAGAACTCCTTACTTCAGCTGACCGGGAGTGAATTGTTTCACAATTGTCATGATTCCTGTGAGTCCTTTCATTGTTCCCCACTCTAACTCTTTTGCTCACCTGTAGAAGCTGCCTGGGAAAGGCTGCCTTTCCAAGACCTCTGTGTTCTTGCCAGCTTCACTTTCTCTTTGATATTTGCACAATGATGCAAGCAATAAGGGAAAACAACCTGCACAAGCCACCTACATGGGGAACAGGGCAAACGTAGGTATTTTGATACCAGCTACTGTACCTAATATTGATATAGATAAATTAATGTAGATAATGTGTTTAATGACACTTTTAATTCTGTTTGTCTGTTTACTCAGCCCTGCATATTCAATCTCTTTGCAGTGCAGAATGGTTTTTTTCCCCTGAACTTAGGAATATCAATGGAGCATTTATTGTGAAGTTATTTCATTATCAGTTTAGTGTCCAATAACCTTATTTAGAATTATTTAAATGCTGCTAATTGTCTGTTAGCAGGCTAACAGGTTGCAACCCATTATTCTGGTAGAGATTGAATATAATGAGAGATTAGTAAGGCGCCCGTGTTCTTGCTTAAACAATGGGGATCTTTGTATGAAATATCTAAGCAGCAATTGTGTGTGAAGCTAGGGTGGCACTATAATTTAATATTCCCTGATGGAGGACACTTCCATCTTTTTTCATCCCCAAATTGCTATTTATATGTATTTTTCTAAATTAAATAAGCCGTTCACAGCAGCATTTCAATTTGGCAGTTTTATAAAATCAGTAATAGTTTGGTTTAGATGGGTTTTTTGTCTCTTACAAACTTACAGGCTCTAAACAACGATGAAACTGCTAATAGATCTTTCTTCTACAGCTGTATGAAAAGGTGTAAGAGTAGACTTAGCCATCAGTATGTAGGTGTGATACTCTGTAACAGAAAATCTGTTAGTATTAGAAGGTGAAGAGTTCAGGTCTCTTTGAAATTTGCTTTTGTGATGAGTATCCCTTTAGCAAATGTGTATTTGGATAAGTTTGGTGTGATTTGCCTTTGATGTCTTGTGCTTAAAAGGTAGAGACAGGTAACTTTGCCACCTGTGCATAGACACTCTGCTTTTGAAATGCAGGAGGGAGGTTGCCAGCAGCAGGCTCAAGCTCGCCCCTTTTTAGTTCTTTGCAAGCACCCCTTGAGCAAGGGCTGTTCCCAGAGCAAACTTAAATATGGCTGTGAGTAAGAAACTGCAAATCTGACGTTTATTCTCAGAGCTGTTACAGACATGCAGTCAGTCATGGCTCTGGAGAGCTTCAGTGGTTATTCAGACCTGTTTAGGTGGAGCATTAACACAGCCTCAGAAGGACCATGATTGTAGCCCCTTGGCCTGTCTGTCAAGCAGTGCTTTTGCTGAAATTGTGGAAAAATGCACAGTGAAGTCAGTCTTGCAGCATTATGGCATGAATAGGTGAGCTGATGGCAAAACAGCTCCTGCACCTGGGCCACTTCTCTGTAACAGCTTATGTGCCCGTCCTGGAGGCCCTGGACATCAGGCATGGTGGCTTGGGAGCTTCTGTGGAGACTGAGCAACCCTAATTGCTGCTTGTGAGCCTGTCAGTATGTGTTCTCTTCCAAGGCACGATCTCCTGCCTCTGTAGGCAGGAGAAGCAAGATCCTTTCCAGCTGTGCACCGCCTGCCTGGCAGACCTGTGTCCCCTCAGTAAGACCTCAGATGACAGCAGTTTGCTCCATCCCTGTGCAGGACACTGCCAAACACTGGCTTGTAGCTCTGGCTAGGGTAGTGTGTTTGATTAGTACATGGGGAAAGGTCCCTGTGTGACATCTGCTCCCTGAAAATGGGCTGTTTCGGAGACTCTTGCCCTGTGGGGCATGCAGAGTAATTGCAGGCAGCTTGCTGCTGCCAGCCCAGGAAGGAGGTAAGCTTTCTGCTATTGCTGCAAGGCACAAGGATATCCAGAGGGGAGTGTGGCTCAGCCAGCATGTTGAGATTTGTCACCTGCCCCTTTGGTGTGGGCTCTTTGATGGCAGCAAATGCTGGGAGGTTCTAATATTGCCTGTTCTGTTTGAAACATCCACTGTCAGGGGAAGGGCTGTGCTCAGAGCTGTGGTTTTCTCCAGGGAGTTCAGTGTCTGTCAGGTCCTCTGCCACCTGCCAGCCTTGCAAGGCGAGGTTAACACAGTTGCAAAAGCTCCACGTGGGTGAATAATCTTTCACCAAGGGCCTGGGCTGTGACTTGTGGAGTGCTTGTTCCTTCAGAAGTGAGGGAATGTCCTTTGTGAGAGGCTGTGTCCTTCCACAGCTGTCACCGTGTTTTTGTTGAGATCGGAGTGACAGGAAGACCTATTTGCCTTTGACAATATCAATGTACTTAGTTCCTCTTAACTTTAAATGTACTTACATAAAAGCACAGATGTTCTTGATGTGCTGTTATGCTGCTGTAAAAGAATAAAGAACATTGTAGTTTAGTTCTTGCCTTCAGCCATTTGCACTTATGTTCAGTTCCAACCAGGAGTTTTCATTCTTTGCTTGTTTTTTCCTCTTACTTGTGCTGTGTGCTTTCTCTGAGGAAGGAATTTGCCATGTCTGTTTAGGCAGTGTTGTGAGTTGTATTTCACAGACATGTTTTATAAGCTCTCTTGTTAAGAGCAACAGATAATTAAGGGCACAGTTACTCGCCTCACTCATGGATTTCTGTCTCTGCAGGAATTGGGATGGACACTTGCGTTATTCCATTAAGACATGGAGGTTTGTCATTAGTCCAGACGACAGATTATATTTATCCTATTGTGGATGACCCTTATATGATGGTAAGTTGGCTAAACTTAGTTCTTGGCTCTGTTGCTGACTTGAGCTTCTCACCAATCTGATGGCAGTTCTGACTGTTTCTTCTAGATGTGCAGTGCTAATTGTGTGATTAATTGCATTCAGAGTCTTTCCTAAATAGACATGAAGAGGGAAAGGCATAATTTTGTCCTGGAATCTCCCCTGTTGGCCAGGAATGCTGCAGTGCTGCTTTCTGTGTAGGTGAAAGTTGGGAGAACTGCCACCTTTAATTCAGATTTCCCTTCATCTCTTGTTCTGTGGGATTTGGTTTGAAGAGCCCAAAAGGGGAAAAAAGAGCAGCCTGTGAGGCAGCAGAGAGTAAACTCCACTTATGAGCAGAACCACATTGTAATTGGCCTTTTCTGAGGTACTGAAATAACCAGGTAACATGTTAGAACTGGAAATACCTAAATGTCAGTATTTGGCAATAGCATCTGGCAATTTCAGAGTGCCTTGTGAACAGCAGCTTTCCTGTAGTGCTACCTCCACTTGATCATTGAAAGGACTTGTTGGAAGGTGTGTGCACTTTGGCCTGGGTTCCTTCTATGTTCCTGTCTCGTTTAGTCTGTCCCAGCAGAGATTCCTGCATGTGTGGCAGTGATCAGTATTGACTTGAACAGATCATGGGAAACAAACGAGCTTTAAAAGAAGACTTAATAAAGCTATAAGGAAATGTTAAATGAAAGGTGCTAGAATTCATGTTTTCTGTGATTTGGATGTGACTCTGCTGCTTTTACTGCTCTTGGTGTGACTGAATATTTTATGTGCTGCTGTCAGTTTGTTTGCTCTGTGAGACCTGTCTGGTAGGTTTTGGACACAGTTTGAGACTGGGACCATCTTTTTTCTTTTTTTCTTTTTTTTTTAGCATGCTTGACCAGGTGTTGTGCACATATGTAAGCCTAGCTCCTGTGATTTCTCTTCCAGGAGAGCTCTCTTTCTGCAAACTGAGCAGCCAAAAATCTCAGGCTGACCTTTGGAGTATGGAGTTGTTTCTCTCCTGAGAAATTTGTTTCAAGTGGGTTGCCTTAATATCATGTGGGAACTTGTCAGGGACCAGAGGAAAAGAAAATGTTTTGGGGATATGTATTCAAGTTCATCATCTGAGAAACTCTTTTCCCACCTTGTAACAAAAATTTGAGGGAGAGTGTTAAAGGCTGTGGTGAAGGGGGAGGATTGCTTTGTTTGGAGATGGAAAGGATTTGAGATGCCACAGGAATAGATAGATGGGCCTGTGCCCAGATGAGGTTTAGGTCAGTGTGGTAGGAGTGGAATGTAAATTTGGCCTTAGTCCAGCTTCAGTGGTTGCATCATAGTTGCAGTCTGTGCTGTGAGCCACATGCACCAGCAGCTGTAACCTTGGTGCTGTCTAACTCTCAAGTCATTCACTTTTCATTCTTGAAGGCATTTATTTTAATCTGGTGGCTGGCCACTTCCTAATCTGTTTACATATGTGTATTTCTTCCTGAGAGCTAACTGAGAATGGGGATTCTGTCACAAGCCTTCTTGCTGATACCACCAGGGATGATCCAGCAGGATTATCGCTGCTGGACCCTCTGCTCACACCTCTCTCTCGAGGGCTGTAGCACCCCAAGGGACAGTTTAGATCACCTTTCACTTGTGGAGACCAACATTGGTTAGAGGACAGTCAAACACAGTTTGCCACAGGGTTTATGGATGGTTGTTACAAGCAGAGGAATTGTGAGAGTTGGGAATTTTGAATTGGTGTCCAGGCTCTGTGAAGGGGTGTGCTCTGGCCTCCTCTGCTCAAGACAGGCTGCTGCTACCCTGCTTCTCCAGCTGCTTCTTTCTCTGGGTTAGGTCCAGGTGTCCCCTGACCCATGCCTGTTGTTACTGCTTTGTTACTTCTCTGTCTCCTTACCCAGGCACTTCTAGTCTGGCTTTGAGTGGGTGTTCCCTGATCTCCAGCCTCTTCCTTTCTCTGTGTACATGATTTACCTGCAGCTCCTTGTCTGATCTCCCTTCCTAATTGGAGGAGAGGAAGCAAAGAGGGAAAGCCAAAAGTGCAAATGAACACCAAGCTGGGTGCTGTGACAGAAGGGATTAGGAAACAGCTGAGGAAGGCAAAACTGCTTGTGGACTCAGCTGAACTTCTGATTTCTGCTTCAGAAAACAGCCTTCTCTCACTCTGGCACTGCCTATTTTAAAACTAGCTTCTGCAGTTACATGCAAAATTATTCTTCCTTCTTTCCCCCTTTCTCCTTCACTTTGGCTTTCTCCTTGAAAACACTCAGTCTGTGTGCACAAGTATCCTTGGGATGTACACCTGTAAAATCCACACCAAGAATAGGATTTATTCAGCTTAAATGGTTTATTAGAAAAGTTACAAACTGAGAAAAGGTTTCATAAGTATCAATCCACTGGGAATAGGATGGGTACTGGCTTCTGTTGTGGCACTATGGAGACACCTGTTTGAGGAGCAGGGAACTGGCAGCTTTGAGAGAGCACATCTTTCCCCTTCCATCCAGGAACCTTTTTTTTGAAGTTTTAAGAAGTTTTGCTCTCCAGTTTTGCTCAGGACTGGAGATGGGTGTGTGACTCTTCATCCTTTGCCCTTACAAATAGTTCTTGGTGTTGCACACAGATCTCTGTGCTCCAGGGGCACTGTGCAAGCAGGCAGGTGACCTGCAGGGCTGGGCCAGGCTGACCCCTGCTTGTGAGCCCTGTTGTGTTTGTTAGTGTTCACAAGCCCTGGGTTGTACTCTCTGCTCCTTAAGACTTGGGAATTGCACTTCCCTGAATTTTCCATAGTGGTTTTGGCAAAAGCATTGTTAGATTGACCTCTGACTATCAGAGGTGTTGTCGGTATGGTTTTAAAAACTTATCTGTCATTCCTAACAGGGCACAAACCAGAAGTTTGCTTGGTAAATACTGAAGATAACAGAGAGAATGGCTTGATAGTTCCCTTCCACAAAAGGGAAATGGCAGGCATATAGAAATTTAACAGCCAATGTCCATCAAATAGTGCACCACACAAGTCACTCTTTTCTTAATAGTTTATTACTTAAATGATTAAAACATATTCCAGTTCCAAATATCAGGGACTCCCCTGATGCCACCAAAAACTCTTGAATTTATGAAAAACTGTATTTAATTTATTTGTGATTTTGAGATCTTGTTTCATGTCATCAGCAAGTGAAGTAACTGCCTCAAAATACTACCTTTTTTGCAAATTGTGTCAAATAAGCATGTTGTTCTTTTTATCATGGTGGTGTTGCCTTTGAACATTATGAAAAGCATAAATTTAAAATCATAATGCCAGATGTTGGTTACAGTTCTGCAGCTGTAAACCTAAAACAACTTTCATAGAATGCATGGAGTCTTCCAGAGTAACACAACAGAATTTGTCCTAGATTTTAAAATACCTTGCTGTCCCTTAGGGCACACACCCTGTATGAGGAAGTTCTGCATCTTCATCAGGAAACTTGATGTCTTATTTATGCTGGGTCCATACCTCAAAAACCCTGACTCAGATCCATTAATTAAGTAAAATGAGAGTAACTAACCTCATGTGATGCAAGTGATGGCTTCTTGATTCTGTCAGCTTGGTGACTTCTTAGAGGAGTCTTCAGCAGACAAACAGTTTTGTCTCTTGGACAAGTTTTTGTTAGTGGAGATACACACCCACCAGTCAGTAAAATTATTGGTGCTGTAGCAAAATGGATCATACCACATCTCTGGCTGGGTTTCTTAATGCTATGGAGTAAGAAGCTGTGTCAGAGTGCAAACTCCTACTGGAAGCTTTGCTCGTGGAAGGTGTTTAACATTCACCAACAGTCCTGCAGATTTTTTTTCTTGTTCTCTCTTTGTTTTTCAGGGACGGATAGCGTGTGCCAATGTCCTAAGTGACCTTTATGCCATGGGGGTCACAGAATGTGACAACATGTTGATGCTCCTTGGAATCAGCAATAAAATGACAGATAGGGTAAGATTTTTGGTACTTTATCGGGAAAGAAGACTCAGCTGAATGTGCTCAGAATGTATTTACCTCTAGTGTATTTTCTCCTCAAAGCTGGAAGCTGTTTAAAGAAGAGATGGTCTTGTTGAATGGCTCAGTTCATAGTATGGATCTTGCCTCATTCTGAGGTCACATGCTAAAAGTTCAGTTTTATGTGGCATTGTAATCTGCTGCCTTCATCCTCACCAAAATGGGGTACCTGCTTCTATCAAAGGCCAGCATTTGATTGCCAATTCATGCATCAATCTGGCTAGATAATTATGCGTTGGTTTTGCTTTCTTTTTATTTTTTTATTTTTATTAGTTTTTTGTTTTTTGTTTTTTTTTTGTTTTGAGGAAGTGACCAACACGTATGTATGTTTGTTTTGCTGTAGCAAAAAAGGAATGTTTATTCTTAGGATATAAGTTGAAACTTTGATGGTTAATGGAGCCCAAATGCATCTTGATTAAATGTTGCCTTTTAGCACTGCACTGCTGTGGCTGTAGCTGATTATAGCAGCAGGATAGTTGTTCTGAGTTTCCAGAACTCTGATTACTCTTGTATGACCTTCTGAAGAATGTTTCCTCAGTGTAAGAGTGTCTTTGCACCTCTTCTACACAGAGCTATTAAATCTTAACTGTATGAGAGAACATGCAGTTTTCAGGAGGCCAGAGTCTTTCTAAGGGTTGCTTTTCTGCTGTGAACTATTTGCCACAAGGGCATTTGGTTGGAGTGGTTAAAGCCGTGGCCCAGTCTTGCAATGACTAGCACTGCTGTGTATGGAACTCTGACTTCTGTTTTGATCTCTAGGAAAGAGACAAAGTGATGCCTCTAATTATCCAGGGTTTCAAAGATGCAGCAGAAGAGGCAGGAACATCTGTTACTGGTGGCCAAACAGTGTTAAATCCCTGGATTGTTTTAGGAGGAGTGGCCACGACAGTCTGTCAGCCTAATGAATTTATAATGTAAGTCAAATCATTGAACAATGGAAGGCACTGGTCTGAGGGATACAGTAAAAATCCTTTAAGCATGGTGGTGTGATCTTGTGGTGTCTCCTGATGAATGAGGCAGCACCTTCTCTTGCTTGTGCTTGTCCTTAGCACTCAACAGATGCCACATCTTTTTATACATATTTGCTTTTTTTAAACAGGATGTCCTTTTACTTCTCCCCATCCCCAGTACTTTTTGATCCTATTGTCCTTTTGACAGGAGAATTAAGTTTTTAATCTTTAAAGGTAGTGAAGACTGTTTGAACATAAATTTCTGTCACACTTATGCATTTCTAAACCATGTCCCAATTATCCCGGTAATGGAGTTAGAGAACTACAGAACTGCTGTCTTTACAGCATTCTGTCCATTTAATAGGTGATTTTGAATACCCCACTGTGGCATGTTACTCTATATAAATGAACTTGTACATGATCCTAATGCTGGATATCTCATGCCCTGGGTAAAAAAGGTCAGTTTTTCCCTTATCCTCTCTTAAGTCTCAAAACAATTGAAAGAAGAGATGTAATTTGGTGTGGCTGACTGCAAGCATTGTTTTTTCCAAGAAAGAAGGATTAGCACTTTCTAAACAAGTTTGCAGCATTTTCCTCAAAAATATTGCATGGCAATGAGTCCCAAGGGTAATTCTGCAAATAGTCAGTTTTTTAACTGTGCAATAAGATACGTGGGTCTGTGAAAATGTCATTATCAGCACTTATTCCTAATAACATGTTTGAATCTCGCTGTGTAATTAATATATTAATTCTTTGTTTCCAGGCCAGACAATGCAGTGCCAGGAGATGTGCTGGTATTAACTAAACCCTTGGGAACACAAGTGGCTGTAGCTGTCCACCAGTGGCTAGATATTGTGAGTACACTGCCAAAAGAGAAATAGGGAAGAGGGGTGTGAGTTAAAGATGAACTTCCTCATTCCCTCAACATGACAAAGTTCAGCTCAGATGGGAGTGATCTGTCGCCTCTCTCTCTGTCCTCCTTCCTCCTTGATATGTTCCAGCCTTCCCTGCTTGTGTGCAGAACTCCTTTGGAACTGAGGCAGTTTACAATTTTGTGCTCAGTGAGCCCATCTTAACTGCACCTAATTCTTAGTTATTTCTCAGGCATTGCTGTAATAACCAAAATTGTTTACTAACAGAACAGCAGACTATCACCCTGGGCAACATTATGCCCTACTCCACCTGCCAAAGTAATTGGCAACACTTATTGATGGCAATTAGGCCAAGAATGTTCTCTCTGTGTTCTTGGGTTTTCTGCTTGTGTACAGGGAAGTTTATCTGCGTTTCACATGTATTGCCCTGTGCATTCAGTGAGAATATTTCTAGCAGCATTATGGATGTAGACATACTTCCATCTGTTACTTCAGGCAAAAATGTAACTACTGAACTGAAAAGTGACTGCAGAATTGGCATCTGCCTATGTTGTCTGGCTCCCAGTACGTGTCTTTCGAATTGTAACTGCTCAGTTTACACTTTAAAAAGATGCATCTTTTCTGCTTTTGGGACTCCTGAGCCAATAGACTGGCAGAGGAGTAAGCTGGAATCTACTTTGGTTTGGCTGTTGGCCACTGCATTGTCAGATGAATTCTAATTACACAGCTAGTGTTAGCAAAGTGGGAGAGAACCAGCATAAACCCTCATTGGAGTCTGAAGTGTGAGCAACAAGAGAAAATTTTTTTCTCCTTCTTCATAGGGTCTGGTCTAGCTATTTTGACCTCTTCAGAATCCTGTGTTTTCCAGAGATGTAAGGATCAGGGCCTTAGATAATCTTGATATGAAAATGAAGTGAAACAACAAGATTCCAATTTTGTAGTATGTTTTCTGGCCATAATCTTACTTCTTAACATATCTTGTTGTTGTACTGATGAGCAGACTTGCAAATTAAGGCTATTCTGAATTTCCACATATTTCAAATACTACTAATTTCCTCAACTGTCAAACAGAAACGCCTTCTGGTCTGAAAAATGAGGACAGCAAGGAAATCAATACTGCTATTATGTGTAAACAGAATATATCTTTGACTGTGATAGGAAAATTTCTGAGTAGCTGTGCTACCTTTTCTTTAGCTTGGTTTTGTGAAAGTGAAACTAGAATTACCCATCACAAATCCACCTGTAAATCAAATTTTGGTGAGGAATTGGACTTAATATTAAAAAGTATATGGGAGAAGGTACAGTATAGCAGATTTATGCATAGGCAAGAAAGGAGAATTAGAGTGTAGATATGTATGCTTAAAGGCATGAAAGGGGGTGCTGTGATGTGCACCTTCAGAGAGGGTTTTCTGGCTCTGTGCTGTTGTCTACAGACCTTTCCCATTTGGAAGTCTAAGCTTGCTTTTAAAATCTATTTAGCAGTTGTTGCAAACTTTCCTGCCTAAATTCCCTGTTGACTAACCCCAGTATCTGATTGCTGTAGTGGAGGGTAATTTGCCTCCAATTCATAATTTACCTGTGTTTGTGGCTCTTCTACCCTCAGCCTTGAGTTCTGCTTCCACATCATTTGTGATTTCCATTGCCATCATCTGACCAGTTGCCATCCTGGGCTCAGCCTCAGAACTGTGTTTTTGAAACCTAAGGCAGAATGACTGCTCAGATTTTTTTCAGTCATTCTCAGAGTAAGAATAATCACTATTCTGTCATCTCTGTAACAACCACATCTTATTTTTTGACATGGTCTCTCATTTGTGTAAACAAAAATGCTTTTCTTTAGTTGGTACATCCATTTCAACCTAATTTCAGAAACTCTGGTCCCACTGCCATTGTTCCTTGCTCTTTAGCAATTTATTTATTTTAGCTGACCAGTCTTTCTTCCTTTTGCCATTTCTGGATTCTCTCTTACACACCTTGAAGTCAGCACTCATTTGTTAAGACAAGATCCTTCCCCAGTGCAGCATCACATACCAGTTCTTTGTAGTTCTTGCACCTTTTGTTTAATAAGAAGTTTGTTCTATACACTTACTCTATGGAATTGCAATGTAGGTATTGTGGCTTCAAAAATCCTGTGTATGTTTACTTTCAGTTCTCTGTAATTTTATTTTCGTTGCAAAAAAAAAAAGTTAAATCAGTTTGTAGTGTGGCACTTAACAATAAAATAGTTGTTTTGTTTCATTCTGGATCTGGAATCACTTGAGCATTTATGGGAATGTGATGAAGAGATCAGTCCATACCAGACACCAGAGAGTGAGTGGAAGATGCTGGTATTAAACTGTAAAGGAGGCTTAAGAAACTGCCTTAATCCTGAACTAGAGTGATTATATCCTGCCTTAGCATACATTCCCCTGACCAGGACTGGTGGGTGTCAGTGTTCTTTCCTGATCAAAGTGTCCAGGTGTGAAATCAAGAATAATCTCTTAAAAACCCAAGAAGCCAGAAATTACAAATCTCAACATTCAGCAACAAAGTTCTTTTACTTTGGCTGTGGGAATTCAATCCAGAGGTGGGAATTCAATCCAGAGAGTTGCCATGAAGGAGTTCTTTCCTTGGGGTAGTTTATTCCACTTCACTCAGCTGCTGGAAGCAGGATTTGAGGTGCTTAGTGCCTAATAGATCTTTAAATGAACTTTGCTGGTGTACAGCAGACTAAGGAACACACCTCTGATGGGAACATTTTGCCCTCTTTAACTGAGTTAAAAAAAAAAAAAAGTACATTTTGGATTAAGGGTTTGGGTTTTTTAAGTGGTCAGGGTGTGCTTTAAAATGTACAGCTGAAAATCTAAAAGAAACATGTTTATTTCATCCATTAGCCTGAAAAATGGAATAAAATCAAACTGGTGGTAACGCAGGAGGATGTAGAATTAGCATACCAGGAAGCAATGATGAACATGGCACGGCTGAACAGGACAGGTAAGAAGAGATGGGTGTGTTGGAAGGGAGGGATTGTGAGTCTTTTCAATTGCATACTCAATTTCATTTCACTGCCTTGGGAAATGGTGACACAGCCACTTTGTCCCTTTCATTCTGCCCTATCTTTCTGCTGTTCAGTGTTTGTGACACAAGCAAATTAAAATCAAACGCCCTCTTGTAATTATACTGCAAAAACCGCTGGATATGATTATGACTCATGTGAGTGCTGCAAGTAACATCCCAGTGAGTTAGAGGATGTTTTAAAGGGAAATATATTGCATTTGTTCCTTGTATTCTGTGCATAGAGAAGGCCTGACTGACTGTGATAAGGTCAGAAAAATTTGAAATAGAATAAAAAAAGGAAAAGCTCTAAACTTACCTAGATTCAATTTAAATTTTGATTTAAAAATTTTTTTTTACTTTCTTTTAATTCGGTCTTGTACTGAGCTTTCCACAGTGTGGAATATATTTGTGGAACATGCTTTCTTTTCTCTTTGTTTGTCTTTTTCCTCTTCCTCTAGTGGTTTTTTGTTTTGATATTTTTCCTTTTAATTTTGGTATAGGAAAGGTTCTGCTTTTACCCTAGAAGTTTTAATCCAGCATTTCCTTTCTTTGTTCAGAGTATCTTTGGCAGAGTGGAGAATTCAATTAAGTGTTTCGTTACTTGCTTCTCAGTTGAAGGAACAGGAATAGTTAAATCTCTTTTTTCTTGTGTATTCAGTTTTCATTTCTTATGTCATCCCCCTGGTTTTTCATTCTTTGACAAAGCTTTCCAGGAAAGATAAATGACCAGCATTGTCTTACGGAAAACAACTTGGCCCTGCTCAAGTCTTGGGAAGCACCAAAGAAAGGCAAAACGTTCTTGGTTTTGTTTTTCTCTACTCTTGTCAGACACCTTTAACAACACTTAAATACTCTTAACTGGTGCTATTGTACTGCATGCAGGGGTGCCCTTTTCCCACCCAGGAGCTGCAAATGTGCAGGAATTTCATGAATGTATAGGTGGGGAGGTGAGGCCCTTCCCCCACAGCCGCAGGCTTTGTTCCTCAGCTCTTAAACTTTGAGTGTCCCGATCTCAAGTTCCGATGTCACCATTGCAGGGTGGCAGGGGAAGAGGGGTGAGAAGACCGAGCTGTGTCTGCTCCCTGCCCTCAGTGAAGCAAAGCTGAGCTCAGAACTTCCCTGGCTCTCAGCTTTGGGAAGTTTGGATCTGAAGTTTCTTAGACTGCCAATATAAATGAGTAGCACATGTCTAATAGACCACGCTCATAAATGCAACTTCCATGACGGATTTTCAGCATGATTTAATATCTTAAATACAAATTGAATTTTTTAAGTGTTACACACACTGTTGGTGAATTCCAGTTCTTTTCAAGCACAATTTTATTTATTTTATTAATTTAACCCAACCTGGTTTGCATTAAAGGTATGCAGCTTCATTCGGACTGTGCACAGCATTGTTAAAGCATTTTCTTGATAATAATGAAAATAAGCGTTTTCTGATTTGGTGATTTTTTTTTTCCGCCCCTCCCTCTCTTGTAGCTGCTGGACTCATGCACACTTTCAATGCACATGCAGCTACAGACATCACAGGATTTGGGATCCTGGGCCATGCACAAAACCTTGCCAAGCAGCAGCGGAACGAGGTGTCCTTTGTGATTCACAACCTGCCCGTCCTGGCTAAGATGGCTGCTGTCAGCAAGGCCTGTGGCAACATGTTCGGCCTCATGCACGGCACTTGTCCAGAGACCTCAGGTAGGTGACAGCTGTGCCACCCTCTTCCTTCCCTGCACCTGCACCTCAGAGTTCCATTCCAGACGTGCAAACCCCGTGCTGTGTGTTCAGTCGCAGTTGGTTTGGCACCTGGCCAGGCTGATGAGCAGCAGCCACACAGCTGTGCACAAGTGACTCCTCCAGCCTGACTTCCAAACCACCATCCTGTGCTGAACGCCTTTTACTCCCTTATGGAGCACTGTTACAGAAACCCTGCAGCCCTCCAGTTTGCAGTTAGAAGTTAGTGATGATTCTGAATTATTTTGAAACCTATTTTTCTCTAACTCCAGAATAGTGAATATCTGGAAATTTCACCACATCTGCCACAGTTTTCTCAAAAGCAACGCCACTGGCAGTAGTTTTGCCTGACAAAATTTGGTTTGTTACTACAAAATTTAGTGTTGGGTGGGCCAGTGTTGGCAACTGAGGCCTTCTTGGTCCACAGCATGCAGACATCCAAGAATACAGCTTACAGCTTTTCTCCCTTACTTTTATGACATCTGACTTGAAGGGACTGTGACTAGCAGCAAAAAAATAAATGTTGCTCTCTTGACCCATTTATTACTTGAGTTCCCTGTTCAATAAAGCCACCACTTGCACTGACAGTGAGTACAACAGACTGTACTGAAAACCTGGCTATGGGCAAAAACATTTACAGAGTCATCAGGTGGTGAGAACTTCTGATGGTTTTTAAGTTGCTTTATTTAAGAGTAGGCTCTTCTCTGATGAGTATGATCGCTGTCTTCTGCTGGAAGTCCTTCTACTTCACTTTCCCCTTGAATCTTCTATCCTGTTCCATTTTGTTTTTTCTAATTTAGTTTGACTTTTCTTTCTCGTTGGAAAATGGAGAGATGTGGCAACAAATCTGTCTTTTATCTCATTTCCCTGCCATCTTCTGGCTCTCCAGAAGAATTATCCAAGTTCTCTGCAGTTCACAACAGAGGGGGCCCCTTGAAGCAAAACAGTCTAAAGATCTGGAAAAAAGCATCACAGTGAGAGACATAAACCTGTCCCCTAGTGAATACATAACTTACCCTGATCTGCTGAGTTGTTCCTTGGTCATCTGTGCTTGAGCAGACACTGTCCTGCAGAGACTGTGTGGCTCAGATGATGTGTAACAGGATATGGGATGTGAACCCTTTCCAAATCCAGAGCCTGTCAGAAGGGACCAGAAATACCTGGTGGCAGCTTGGCAAGCTGTGTCAGTAAGGTTGGTAGCACCAGTCAGATTCTTACTACCCAGGAGCCCACGTAGCTGGAGTGCTGGTAGCATTTATTATTTGGAAAAAGCCCAAAAAATAGCATGACACAGAGCTGGAACTGCAAGGTGCTCTTCCAGGTGAGTGGCTGCAGCAGGGGTTTGGATAGCAGTTGGTGTGGGAATGGTTTAGCTGCAAACCAAGTGCTTATGTCTTCAGAGCTGCCCATCCTGCACCCTGGGGATACCCAGTTCTGTCTTTTCACTGAAGGAATGTAAAACTGTGCAGAAGGGTGCATTGCTGGGAAATGGGAAACACTGAACTTCAGAATCTCTTTTGGGACTGAGAGCAAGAGGTCTCTGAAATCCTGAGCAGCTTGTGCTGGGCAGAGATGGATGATGATGGGAAAAACAGTGAGACAGATCTGGTTGGTGGTGAGCTGTGGGTGCCTCAAAACCCCCTGTCTGATTTGATCACAGCACTGTGTTTCTCACATTAAGGTGGCCACAGAGATTTGTCACGGGACAGGGTCTGCCAGATATCCAAAAGATCTGTAGCCATGTGGACACCCTGGCCAGGCTCTGGAAGCTGAATAACCACACACAGGCTTTGGGCTTGCACTGCAGGGCCTGGCTGTGTCAGCAGTGGGAGTTGGGCAGGCTGTGCTGGCTCCTCAGCATTCAGAGCAGGTTGTTTGCACACCTCCTGTCCTGGGCTTGATTTATGTGGAGGCCAGGGCCTGCCTTGCTGTGCCTGACCCCAGCTGTGAGGAGGCCTGCTGGGGCTGCTCAGGGCTCTGCTCACTCTTAACACACACACTCCTTCTCTGTTGGCTCAAACTTCTAGACACGCTCTGTAGCTTCTTCATCTGGGAACAGATGTTTTTCAACAGAGTGGGCAGGCAATGAGAAATTTACTGGAAAACTATTTGAATGGATTTTAAGGTTATTGTGGGGGGATTTTCCCCCCACATGTGCATTTGCTGGACACCTGTTGACAAAAGTCAATGTTGAAAAGATCTATTATGTCATCTGTTCTATCCTCCAGGCACTCTTGCTAATGGTGTAGTCTCCTAAAATTGCACTTTTGTATGATTCTGCCCTCTTTTCTAGGGAGTTCTTTGGTAATGGTTAAAGTTGCAATCAGGCATTTGGTTTCAAAAGAATGAATTGCTTGTTAGAGTGGTTGCTTGCAGAGATAAGTCAGAGTTACTCTGTTTGGGACATTCATACATGTGTGTATTTTTCAGTCCTAATAACTTTTGCATGGTGTCAGATTACTCTTTTAGTGTAGTAGAGGTATCTCAACAACTTGGTATTTGTGGAGATTTGGTGGAAATAGGCAGATGGGTGGAAAAGAAAGGCTGTGTCAGTGCCTGACAAGAGGCAAGGCTAATGATGTCATCCTGTTATAAGTCATTGCTGGAGAAAGCCATTAGCAGGAGCAAGGACTTGGTTTTTATTCATGAACTATTTGTATCTCTGCTCTTAATTACAGAGCTTTGTCTGGCCTGCTTTTGAAGTGTTCTGTGTCCACCTCCCTGCTTGAAATACTACTTGTTAAAACTTGTTCAAAGCCTCTTAGCGGAAAAAAACCCTTTTGTTCTTACAAAGATAAGCCAGGACAGCCACCAAATATCTGCATCCTTTCAATCCCCAAAAAGCAGAGCAGCTGGGAATGCCAGGAGCACAGACTAGCCTAAAAAACGTGGTGGAGAGTCGTAAGGACTTAACCAAAGGGTTAAAGAGACTGGTCAGTCTAGCAGAGAAATAACTATAATCCCTTCATAGAGGAAGCCTTCTGCTGCTTGAGAGTAGCCCACAGCCTTTTTAAGGATTATTGATCACACTGGGATGTAGTCAGCAGGTGGGAAGTGATTTTTTCACTGGAAACTGGGATTTTGTACATGTTCTTGATCTTGCCAGACAGTGATAAGGGGGTATGTGTACAAGTGATATAAAATTGCAGGAAGAGAGTGTGTGTGGAAAAAATTGAGTGAAGATTACTTTTCTGCTCTGTCTTATTTCCTCTTTTACCATCCTTGCACACCTCCCTTCTGACTAGTTAGCACCTTCTCTGCACTTCCACTTGCAAACCTCTCCCTTGACTCCTTGCACTGTGACATAAATTTCTCTTCAACTGGATTTAGAGCCCCCCATGGGAATGTCACATAATTCCTTTGCAATTGATTTGTCTGTTACATCTGGAGTAGTTACAGGCGCTGTCATTCAAGCTGATGGGTTTTTTGTTGTTGTGTTTGATGGAAGTACCTGGATGTTATTTTGAAATGTCAAAGATGTAGGCATTTTCTGACTGGCACACTTTTTTTCATATAGAATCTACAAAAATTACTTTCCCACTTCCATTTAGCCTTAACTCCTCATGTTCTGCAGCTGCTTCTTCCTTGTGGCCCTAAATGAAAAGTGTCTTTAGTCACCACGGAGGGGACTGTGTGCTTGGGAAAGCAAACATCAAGGTGCCCGGGTGCTGAGGAGTTGTCTGTGGAGGAGGAGGTGGCACTGAGCCCAGAGTGGCCTGCTCAGCTGGTGGCCCTTTGCCCCAGGGTTGGCTCAGAGCTGGTGGCAGGACTTGGGAGGATATGAGAAGGCTTTGGGTCAAATTACTCTTTAAGAGTAAGTGAGGCTCAGCATGTGCCCAGATTCGGGGGTGTGTGAATCTACTCTCTCCCTGTGTTCTCCAAACATTTTCAATTCACTTGCCAACCCACCCTTTTCAGTGCTTTGGGATTCTAAGAATGGAAATGCTTTAAGGTTTAATCGTGGAATGGTGAGCCTGCTAACTGATTACTGTGCTGCTTCTGAAAGCATTCATTAGTAAATATTTTCAATTTTGTCTGAGAAAAAAAACTTACAGGAAAGGCTGAAAAGGTTAGAAAATTGTCAAACAAAGGGGTCGCAAGGACTGTCACAGGGAGCACTGGATCAAGCCTGTGTTTCATGTTCTGCCTCCTGCATTCTCAGCAGGGCAGTGGTCCCTGCTTTGATGAATGATTCCATTGCAGGCCATGGGATTACTCACAGAATCAGCTGCCCAGTATGTGGTTACAGGTATCTGCATATGACCTTTACCCAAAATGTTTCTGTGCAGAGGCACTCTGCAGTCCTCTGAGGAAGGTTACAATGCTGGTGTTGTTTCAGTATGTCATTTGTTGGCATCAGTACCAAGTCCTTTTGCCAGTATCTTTTGTGTGTATTTGGCTTCATTTATATGAAACGAAACCCTGCATTGGCACAAACATCTTGCTGCAGAGCAAGAGCTCAGATTTCCACTGTGTTTTTTCTTGGAGTCTTTGGAGCTCAGCAGACTCCACTGAAGTCACCAAGTGCTTGTCCAAGTAGGGGTCTGGCAGAGCAGGGCTGAAACGCTTTGCAGTCAGCTGTTTTGATGCTCTGCTCTCTCTCTTTGCAGGAGGCCTCCTCATCTGCTTACCCCGAGAGCAGGCAGCGCGTTTCTGCGCCGAGATCAAGTCCCCGAAATACGGCGAGGGCCACCAGGCGTGGATCATCGGCATTGTAGAGAAGGGCAACCGCACGGCCAGGATCATCGACAAACCCCGGATCATCGAGGTGGCACCACAGGTGGCCACCCAGAACGTCAACCCCACGCCCGGTGCCACCTCTTAATAGAGATGAAATAGCTGTTTGTTTTTGAATAGATCTATTCCTTCATCATCCTACGATTTAAAGAACTGTAAAAAAGAAAACTTGTTGTGTCTGCACATCTGGTGGCCTTAGGTCAGTTTATGAGTGGATACAAATAATAAAATAAAATCCATTGCCTTTTTTTCCTGTTACATTAACTGAAGATGCACCTAATCTTGAGGCAGCTTCTGAGTTGAGAATTATATTGTTATCCAATACTGTTGATTCATTTTGAATCTTTAGACACTTATCTCTTGCCGCATAGGCTCTTTTTAAAGGTGCTTTCACGTAGCACAGACATTACCAGTAGTAGTGTCGAATAGCAGTTCGTGTCCTTTCATTATGTGTATATTTATCATGAGTCTAATTTTGATGCCTTGAGTGATATTCCAGAAAGGCAATAAATTGACAAGCGACACAGTGGATTACCCAGTAGTAAGAGGTTGCATGATTGCATTCAATCTTTGATTTTTTTTTTTATTTTATTTTTAAAAATTTTTTTGTAAGGTTTAGTCTTACGAAGAGCATCTACGACCCTGGACATTGCTTGGTAGTGCACTCAGTTTAAACAGCAAGTGCTGACTTTTTGCATGGAAAGCGCTTCAGAGTCGAAGGAGTCATTTTGAATTTCATTATTTGTAGACCTGACAATATTTACTGTATTATCAATGATTGTTTTCTTTATTGATAGTAAGGACAAATAAATCTTTTTTTTTTTTTTTTTTTTTGCAACGTGATTGGATGTGCTATAGTGCAACAAAGGTTTTGCAGACCAAAAGGAGGTTACTGTATAATATTCATTTACAATTCACTATATAAATAACTACACAAATAATTTTTAAATATAATCAAACTAAAATAAACCTCTGTTCTGTGGATGGTAGTGTTTAATACATTTTATATTTTGTATAGTGATTACAAGCCTTTTTTTTCTTTAAAAATCAGCAGCTGTTTAGTATAATTCTTAGTATTATTTTGTTCTTTGCTCAAATACAATTTTCTGCACGCTTTTGTGATCCGTGTTTAAAACCGACATTGCCAACAATGCAGCTTGAACTTAAGCTTGTTATTCAAAATAAATATTTAATTTTTTTTATTGCTCTTGTATAAGTGCATGAACTTTTTTGATTCCTAGCTGAATTATTCACTGGAAAGAGGAGATATCCTATTTTAAAAGAATTTTATTGCATGTGTGATTATACTGATAATTGTGATCACTCCTTTAATCAGTTCTCCAAGCTGTGATGTCCAGTGGTAACCTTGAGTAAAGCTGGGGGCAAGTAGGTTATCTCCATGTATAATACCCACTTGATTTTGTTTATTTTACTCACCAGCACAAAGTCTGCAACATTTTGAATTGTTTCCCTGCAAGTGCTCCTGTGCCTGCTGTCAGCAAGACCAGGGCCCCTCTTTTGGGGAGCTGCCCCTTGCAGCAGCCTCAGCGCTGACCCTGCTCTGCCCAGACACTCCTGAACGACACTGAACCAGCTCTAGTGAAGCTTCTCCCAGGTGCTGGAATTCGCTCCTTGATTTTCAGACCATTAAGAAGAATTTTTGGATAATCGTTACTGCAGCAAGAATTATAAAGGCTTCTGTCGAAAAACATGTTACTGGGTCATATCCAGTCCTGTGCATCATGCAAGGTTTAAATTTCCAGTCTTCCTCCTAATGGCATCTCTGGCAAAACTCGGCTCATCTTTTTTCCACTCAGTAGTGTTTTCAACAGACACCTTTTGCAAAGCTAGAATTTTTTTTTTTTTATTCCCCCCTTGTGAGTAGCTTAAACCTCACAGACCCTCACGCTCCCTTTCAGGGAAAAGAAGTCTGAGAGTTGCGGGTTCACCACAAAATCTCAAAGCAGTAACCAAGTTTTTGACTTTGCTTTGAGGGAAAAAAAAAGGTTAGGTTTTTCACGGCAGTTCTGAAAATAAAATATCAAAAACCAGTTGTGAAAAAATTATGGATTTAATTCTTTTTTTTTTTTTTCCTGATACTTTGTCATGTTTGTTCTGTTCATTTTCTCTGTCGTTGTGGGCAAGACTGTCACTACATAGGTTATTTTAGTTTTAAAAAACCCTAAGTAGCTCAAATGGGTGCAGAACAGATGAGTACTTTTGCACCCAAGTGCTTGTTACAGAGGTCTGCTGTATTTGAAACTGGCCCCGGGTGTGTGTCAGTTCCCGTCCAGCAGGAGAAGGGCCTGGTCGGTCGATGCTGTTGGGTTTTTTCACTTGTTACGATAATAGGTTCATCAGCCAGGTGTGAAACCAACACTTCTCCTTCCCCAGACGTGCCCTGAACGGTGGAAGGTTGATCTCCAAGGGAAGGTGTCTGGAGGAGGCCGCTTGTCTCTGGATTTTCCGAGGAAGATCTCCTGTCGCGGCTGCTGGAGGCGGCAATACAGAAAACGCCTCGGGTGAGCCGGTTTTAAAGCCTCTCCCGGTGCTTCCTGATGGCTGCAATTTCCATCCCAAAGTGCTTCCTGGTGCGCCGCTGAGTAGGGAATGAGTTGGGAAGGCCTCTGTGAGCATCACCTTTGTTTACGAAGTTTCTTGATTTGTTTTGGTAAATGAGAGATTGTAGTTCGCAGTGCGCTGTAGGAGGATATATTTTAAGGGACTGGCAAGTCCTAAATCCTTCACCTGTAAGCAAGACACTTAGAGATTCCTCTTAAATGAAGGGGGTTTTGAGATGCTGGTGTCAAAAAGCTGAGAAAGCAGGAGTGAATGGTTGTTTTTGGTAGCCATGTCCAGTCATTTATACAAATGTAATGTACTTTGTTTGCATACACAGGAACCTCTGCGTGCACCAGCTCCTGCCCCTGCTTGTAAAACTCAATTCAAGTTGTGAAAAGAAAGAAGAAAAAAAAATTCTTTGTGATTGGAATATTCGCTAGCTTAATCAATACAGTTGATAAGCAGCATATATTCTTGGAAAGTTTGTAACAGTTGTTGCTCTTTAGCCTGTTGTTCTCCTCAGCGTTTTGCTTTCCCTCCTGCATCAGGGAAAAACAACACTCTTAGAATCTGTGGCAGTATATAAACCCAGAATAGTTTTGTCCTTGTTGTTTGGCATTATTTTGATTTTATGTTTTGCTCTAAAGTCAGGACTGAACCTTTCCTAATGAGAAGATAATGAAAATTAGTGTGACTGCTGCAGTGAGAGAGCAGCAAACCCGAGTGACCACGGGGGAGTGTTTGGGCACGGTGGCTGATATTTAGTGTTTCACTGATTTTCCACTGGAAGTCAGGTGAACAGCTGGGAAGACTCACCTGAGTTCACATCTGCATTCTGACCACAAGATATGATTGCAACCCCTGTGACTGGTGCTTGAGAAGGGGAAAGGTAATAAAATACCCTCTTGCTCAGCATTTTGGTAGGAGTTTTTCCCAGCTGGGTGGTCATGAGGGAGAATGGGATTCCTTTTGGGAGCTGTGGACATCAATAGGAGCAACACGTCCATGAAGGAGACTTTTCCTTTCTGGCTCACTGGCTGCTGAGGCTGGCTGGCACCGCAAGAACCAACTACGGCTGGGGTTTTTTATGCTCTCTGCTCAGAGCACTGGCGGATCCAGCTGCCTCTGGAACTTCCAAAGGGATCTGTGTCTATAGGGAGTGGGTGGGCACCCACAGCTCAGAAGTCTGGGACAGCTGGAGAGAAGCCTGGCAGTAGCTCTTCCATAGGAGGATAGGGGTTGCCCAAAGTATGGAAATTCAGCAGAGGCCAGGAACTAAAGCAAAGCCCACAGCACAGACCCTTGACCCTTTCCATGTCCTTTGTCACTATGCCCCTTATTTTGTTCTCTGATGAATCCATATCTTTCTTTTCCCTCTTCTCCCTTCTATGTATCCATAGAAGCCCTTCTTGACTCTTCTGGTGATGAGAAATGAACCTGTGTGTTGGTGGTGGATTTTGTTGTTCTTGTTATTGTCTCATCAACATCTGTTTTCCCTGGCATCTCAGTTTAAAAAGCTAATTTTGCTGAGTTGGAGCAGCTGCCACTTCCCACCACAGTAAATTAAGCTTTCAGAAGACCTCATCTTTGGAATTACAGTTCTGATCATAATGTGGATTTTAATAGTCAATTGAGATGCTTATTAAATTATAACACTGTGCATTAGGAACGTTCCTGTGCTGCTGGAGGAATCTCAATCGTTTAGTTTTTATTAGTTTTGTGATTTAATGAACAGAAAACATTAAAACTAAAAGCCAAATGCAAACCATCTGTATAAAAATGTTCTATAAAATTCAGGAAACTGACAGACATAGCTGTAAAAGTACTTTGCAAAGACACAGCCTCTCTTAAATGCCATCCATTTTAATAAAATGATTAATGCCACCATCAGTTTCCTTAACAAAGAAAATTTCTCCCTTGTTTCTTTTCCTGGGTTCATGAGATTCAGCCTGTATTTCAGTGGTGCTTATCAAAGGATGTTTTGTTTTTCACGTCCCCAAACTTCTAGGGGGTGTGGCTACACCACAAGCAGCCCCTGTGTTATGCCGGCAATGCCGAGATCGATCTTTGGTTGTGCTAAAGTTCGATCCATCAGCAGGAGGGTACAAATACAGGGCAGTGGCCTCAGCCACCCACTGCTCCTGCCAAGGTGGGCGAGGTGTCCTGAATTCTTTGGGTTCACAGAACACAACAGGGTGGCCCAGTGACTTGGGAGTTACTGGTATTGAGATTGCCGGAGAGGCTGTAAGTAAAAAGGAATAATTGTATTTAATGCACAGAGATACTAGGGGGGTTTGAGGCTCTTTTTTTTTTTTTTTAAAAAAAGCATATATTAGGAAAAGGTTATTCATCCAGAGGGTGATTGGGCACTGGAACAGGGTCCCAAGGGAAGTGGCCACAGCACTGAGGCTGACAGAGTTCAGGAAGCCTTTGGGCAACACTCTCAGGCACAGGGTGGGATTCTTGGGCTTGTCTTGTGCAGGGCCAGGAGTTGACTGATGGCTCTTGTGGGTCCCTTCCAACTCAGGATGTTCTATGATTCTACAAATATTTATGTAAGCGTGTGCTACATATGTATAAAAGCATCTTTGTTCTCAAACTCCTAAATCAGTACAGCCAAATCACTACTTTTTATTTTTTTCAGGTATGAAAAACACCTTTGCATAAGATGCTGTCAAACACCCACGGAAGAAATAACCTACACTGCAAACAGGTCCATGCCAGAATAGGCATGAGCGGTATTGTTCTGCTTCATCTTTTTGACGGGGCTTTTACCTAAACTTTGAAACAGATGAGATTTATTGAGGTTCCTGTTTTCAGTTTGGATTGTGAAAGCAATTGCAGCATAGATCTGAATTATATATAGGCCTTTCAATGCAGTTATAATTAAGAGTTCAATAATAAAGCTATTACTCTAGTTGCTTGTTTTTCTGTTCCCCCTCACTAGCTTGATTTGAGGGACTTTTATTAACTTTCTGTTTTCTTATGACTAATACTTTTCCTGTGGCTCAGGAGTCAAAGGTCTGATTTTGTTGGCAATGAAAGGTGCTGTCACTGCTGCTGCTGTTGTCCCTTCAGTGCCTGTACTCGTGTCTACAAAAAATCATTTAGAGAGGGTTTTTTCCTGGATTCCCAACCTTGTTTGTCCCACTTCTGTGAACAGCCTGTGTTGTTATGCCCCTGAAAGGAGTGATTCCACTGAGCATACATGGAAGCGTAAGAGCCATAAACACGAATGCACCACAGACCTGAGCAGTTTGTAACCCTGCTGTGGTTTACTTAAATCACTGGGAGTTTGCCACTGAGTTTTACAGGGAACCAGCTTCCAGGATACAGGTTTTGTACAGGAGCCCTTCCTACCTTGGCTGCTGTTCATCTGCAGCACTGACATGAAGCTTACTGTACTGATTGCCGAGTTTTTGAACCACCACCATGTCACCCTAGATTCCAGCAAAACCTGTTGCAGAATGGGAGTTAAGCTTCCTAAAGTGCTATAAACAGAGTTTTGTTGCACACCCTGTCATCATGGGACTGCCTGGAGCTACAGGAGCCTTGTGATGATGTCTCTTTGGGAGCAGGGCCTGGACTGCTCATTAACGAGGGTTTTATGGACAACCGGGCAGGTGTGAGATCTATTTTCACACTGGGTCCGCAAAAATCTCTCCAAACGGATTCATGGGGGGATGAGCCAAATTCTGACGGTCTCCGTAGAGACAAGAGATAAGGCATTGATCCATGCCGGCCTCAGCCGTGCTCCGTGCTCTCCGCACGGGGCTGATGAAATCCGCAGTCACTGCTGGCAGAGAACGGGAAAGAAGACGGGAAGCGCGAGGGCGAACGTGAACAATTCCGCTCGGAGAATTCCGAGCTCTCCGCACGCCCGGCCCGGGCTCCCTCAGGCCCTTCCCGCCCGGGGCTGCTGCCGGCCCGCCGGGGCTCTGAGGGCGCTCGGGTCCGCCCCGGCCGCCTCACGTCCCGCGCTCCCGGCGGGGTCCGGGCTCTGAGGGCGCTCGGGTCCGCCCCGGCTTCCCTCAGGCCCTTCCCACCGCCGTGCCGCGGCTCCCGGCTGACCCGGGGCTCGGAGGGCGCTCGGGCTCTGAGCATGCGGCGGCCGCGGCTCCGCCCAGGCCGGGACAGCGCTGAGGCGGCCCGGGCGCCATGGAGCGGCTCGGGGAGCGGCGGGGCGAGCGCTCGGCGGCCCGGCTGGACACCATCCTGCGGCACCTCTCCCCGCGGCTGGGAGCGGCCCCGGCCCCTGTATCCTTTCTGCTGTGGGGTCGGAAAGGCAGCAGCGCCTTGGCCCCCCGTGGGTCGGGGCTCCCGTTCCCCCAGCCCGGCGCGCTTTGCCCCTCGCTCCCCGCGCCCTTGTGGGTCCGTGGTTTGTCCTGCAGGGACATCGGCCTGGGAAGGAGATGCAGGGCTAGTCCTGTGTCCTGGTGCCGAGAACAGCGCTTCCCTGGCACCCCCGACTGGGATTTTGGGGTCAGCACCCGCCCCGCCCCAAAAACTTTCTGAGCTTCAGCCCCGCAGCCTGTGGGGAGCTGGGATGTGCATCTTGGCAGCCCTCGAGCACAGCCACCGGGCCAGGGGCTCCCCTGCAGCGAATTTTCCTCCTAGAGATTCAAGGGGTTGGGGGAGATAAACTCTGCATGACTTAAAAATTACACGGCAAGTCACAGACTTCATTGAAAGGTACAGACTCGACTGGTAGAGCAGCAGCAGGAGAACATCAAAGTTTGGTTTGTGAGTGGGAGCTGAGGTGGAAATGTTGGAGGCTGCCAACATCAGGCAAGGGAAACCAGGGTAGAAATAAGTATGTGCATTGATATGTCCTGTGGTTCCAAAAGTTTAGTGGAGACTGCTTGCTGAGAATATTTTTAAAGCTACTGTCATAAATGTTGCTTGAAAAAAAAAAAGCTGCTGTTTCACGGAGAAGAATGCTGACAGGTTATCTCTGAATTATAATAAATAGGAGAGGATGTGATCGAACAGGATGTAGGAGTCTTCAAAACGATTAAAAGTATGAAGACGGATAATTGTTGACTCAGGCTGCCATAACACAGGTAGGAACACAAAATCAGGAATAAATGCTAGAAAAAACACCCTGGTTGTAATGATAGAGGAAGTAAGGAGAGGTGCTGCACTAGCTGTTTGTTTTAAAATCTGGGTCTTGGTGTGAATAGATTTGGACAAAAACATGACTAAGCTGGAATGGAGCAAGAAAGGTGTGTGGATGAAGTAAATGACAGAATCTGATAAGAATAGATTTATTTGATATATTGTACATCAGTTCCTGGTTTTGTTTTAATCTCTGCGCCTCTTGGTTTCAGTTGTCCAAACAACCTAGACTGGTCCTCTGAGTGTTGCAAAGTGTCAAGAACAAAACCAGTGAGAGGCAGAGGCACTGCAGGGCCAGGGAGGAAGGTGCTGAAATGGAGTCTGGCACCGGGTGGACTCTGTGTCCCCTGTTTGGGAGGTGGACATGCTGGGGAGGGCCCCGTGCTGGGGTCCAGCCGGTGTCTGTGTCTGTATTCAGCTGTTTGAACATTTAGGAGCCTGAACAGTCAGGAGTCCCATTTTCACTGGAACTGGGCCTGAAATGTGGTGTGTGGAGCACTGGTGCCCTCAGTTGGGGGATTCCTTGCTCTGGTGGTTCCTTGACAGCCGGTCTCCCCGTGTTCTCCTCCTCCTCTCTTGTCTTCCATCCAGTTTCCAGCACCTTTTCCTCTCTCTGGCTTATCATTTTTGCCACACATTTTTGCATGTGCCATTGTTCTTCTCCCGCCACATGTGGCTCTTGACAAGATAACGTTTGAGCTTCCTGGTGAGGGGACCATAGACACAACTGCTGTGATGAAACCTTTTTCTTATTCCCGAAGCATTCATGCTTTAAGAGCAGTGGAGGAAAGTCAGTGGTTTTCATAAAACCCTGAAGCAAACATGCGTGTGCAGACCAAAAGATCAGCATGAAAATGCTCTTTTTTTGTCATGGATGACACTTCAATACCATGCACAAAGCTCTTGTGAGGCTCCTTTAGCAAGTGGGGTTTAATTGCCCTGTTGATAAGAATGTATCTTTACATAAGAGAAAACAAATGCTTTTTTAAACCTGCTGAAATGAATTGGAGGACAAGCCCAAAGCTCTCCTCTGTTCCTGCTGTCCCTGTCATTTTGGAGGGACCTGATCTCTGCAGTGACTGGAGAGAAGGTGAGGGTTTGTACCACTACATGAGAATGTGAAACCTCAGGTTTACTCCTATTGCTTTATTGTTTTAAATTATTTTCATTTTTAGAATATTTTTTATTATTATTTATTATTTTAGAAGCAAAATAAACAAAACCATAAATTGAGTGTCCAGCACAGCAGCTGCCTTTAAGTTGAACAGCATTGTAGGATTGAGGACTGGTGCCTGTAGATAATGTTCTAATCTCTTTTGCTTGACTGTGTATTCCTTAATTCCCACCCCAGATAAGCGTTCCTACTTCAGCCCAAGTCAGTGTTGTTCCTCATTCAGGGAGGTTTTGGTAAGCTCCATCTTCCTTGGTAGCAATAAAAGCACAGCAACCTTCAGAGCTCAGCTCTTCCTTCCCCCAAGCACAGTGTTGATCACCAGACACTGTTGATGTGTCCCTCTGTCCCAGCTACACCCTGGACAATGATCTCCTGACCACAGAGCAGAGGCAGTTCTACGAGGACAATGGGTACCTGCTCATCAAGAAGCTCGTGTCTGACGAGGACATCGAGCGCTTCAGGTACGGGGCACTTACCTGAGGTGCTGGGGGGGGCCCTGTGTGCAGCAGCATCCCGAGGGAGCTCTGGGAAGCTGCGGATCGCTGGGGTCTCCCAATGTGGACATTCCCTCTGCTCTGCAGGAAGGAGTTCACAAGGATCTGTAAAAGAGAGGTGAAGCCACCGGGAGTTATGATTATGAAAGACGAGTCCCTGCGATCCCAGTTCGGTCAGACTGAAAAAGTGGTTAATAAAGTGCAGGACTTCCAGGAGGATGAAGAGCTGTTCAGATACTGCACTCTGCCAGAGGTAAATCCCCATCAGAAAGGGGGTGGTGGTAGAAGAGGCTGTATGAAGGTATCTGATCCTGCAGGTCAATCCCATCAGCACAGGAATGAGGAAGGAAGATCAGGCCATCTTTTAAGAGTGTTCTGCATGAGCATGGGGAGGATGGAGGTCGGGGCAGAGGACTTAACGCAGTGCTGCTCTGCCTCTGGTGTGGAACCAGGCAGGAATGTGACTTGGCCAAGCTGTGCCAGGCTAGAGGGACAGATCAGCAACATGTTCTGAATGTGTTTTATCCAGGCAAACGTCTCTCCCTGGGCAGGCCCAGCCTTGCAGCCAGTGTTCCTCTTGTGGCAGATGGGCACAGCTCTGTGGGAGTACCCTCCCCAGCTTTTCCTCTCCTCCTAGCACCTGCACCACCCTTGGCCTCTCCCACCATTCTCATTGGTGTGCCTTGCCAGATCCTGCCTCCTGTCCTGCATCCCTCCATCCTCCCCAACCTCCTCCTGTACCCTCGTCCTCAGCCAAACATCCAGCTCCCACGGCTTCCTCAGCAATATTTCCTCTTGTTTTTCATGTTTGTAATTTTTTTTCCCTAATGTTTTCTTCCCTGTAGGTCCTCAAATATGTTGAGTGTTTCACAGGGCCAAACATCATGGCAATGCACACCATGCTGATAAATAAACTTCCAGATTCTGGTAAGGAGAACTTGGGTTAGAGGAAAATAGTAAATAATTGTGTGTATGCCATAGTTGAACTTAGTATTTTAGAAAAGCTGTTAAAAAAAATTAAAGCCAAATAACTTTGAAAATCTACAAAGCCATTTTGGTAACAGTTTTCTTTTTGCCTTGGCTTAATGAGATAACAGTAAGACTCAGGAGAGTTTTTGAGGCTGCACAAAGTCTAAATAGTATGGCAAATGAGGCAATGGAAATACCCTATCTATTTAAGGAGCAAAATCAATAGCAAAATAAGTATATAAATTATATATAAAAGGCTCTTTTGGTGTGGAGGATGTTTCCATTTCCATGGGGGGAAACGAAATAGCAAACAAAACTTCAAGAATATTTATTTTTGTTTAGACTTCATGGAAGAGAGCCTCTAGGGTAGAGACTGTGAAGGTTGCAATCCATAAATTGAGATTTTTTTTTTTTTTCCTTTTTTTAAAGAGAAAGTTAAATAAACATGAGCTGGGTGCAGCACAAACAGGGTTGATGCTGCTTGCAGCACAGCAGCACATCCAGTGCCTGTCTTTGTGCTGGGGAGGTTTGTGCAACACCGTGCTGGTTAAAGTTCTCAAAACTGGAGAGCAGCCGAAGTGAGTGGTGAAAAGGAGTGGTGGTGGTGGTGAAGGCCAGCAAAAGGAGCCTTCTGAGGGGTCACAGAGCTGAGCAGCCTCCTGGCTTTCACTGAGTGAGCCAAGAGCCACCCCCATGCTCCGTTTTGGGGTGGGAGGCAGCGCACCGCCTTGGCTTCCACGGCTGGGCTGGGGCAGGCACTGAGCACTCCAGGCATCTCCAGCGGGAAGCAGCAGCTCCTTGGGATGTGCTGCTGTGGTTTAACAGGAAGGAGCGGGCTGTGTCACTTTGGTGAGGCTGGAGGTCTCTGAACCTGTGTTGCAGACAAGCAGACCTTCCTGCACCCCATGCACCAGGACCTGCACTATTTCCCGTTCCGGCCCGCGTCGCGCATCGTGTGCGCCTGGACCGCCATGGAGAGGGCCCACCAGGACAACGGGTGCCTGGTGGTGCAGCCAGGGACTCACAAGACCACCCTGAAGCCTCATGGTTATCCACAGTGGGAGGTGAGGGGTCGTGGAGGGCTTGGGAAGGGGCCGTGTTTTGGCTGGGGAGGCCTCACTGTGGGGGGAGGATGTGCAGGTCAAAGCTGAGGTTTTCAGTGATTTTTTTTTTCCTGTTTATGCAAGTACTGACATTGATTTGAGAGAGTTTCCTGGGTGACCTCACTCAGTGTGACGTTGATAGATTTGCCTCTGTTCCCACTTTCACCTAGAAAATGTCCAGCACCTCGTGGCACGACAGCACAAACACATGCCACAGTTTTCCACTGCCCTTGCCAAGTCTGAGGGCTCTGTCTCCTCCTGTCAGCTTGTTCTGCCTGGTAGCATGTGTACTGTCCCAAAGACAAGAAATCTGATAGTAAACAACGGGATGGAATAAAATATCAAGTGGTATCTTCCTCTTCAGAGTGGGTATTTCCTGGCCTGGACTGTCAGTGATGGTTATACTGGGAGCAGAAGGCTGGGCTCCAGCTGTGGCATCAGGCCACCCTTGTGGGATTCCCCAACGCTCTTCTGTGTTCTCTCCAGCTGAGAAATGTTCTAAATTGTTCAAATCCAGCTGCAGAAAATACAGAAAGTATCAATTTCTGTACCTCAGACTTGAAGTAGAAGGACTAGTGGGCAATAGTCAGACATTTAGCTTGGCATATGGAATTCTCTCTCCAGGGGAAAGCAGATCCATAGCTGTCCCTACTGCACTGCTGTGCTCTGAGAGTCAGCACTCGCTCTAATTTTAGCTGAGTGATTTCAGTTCAGGCTTTTTCCTTCCTAGGGTAAAACCAACAAACTTTTCCACGGGCTGCTTGATGAGGATGAGAAGATTCCCAAGGTTCACCTTGTCATGGAGAAGGGAGACACAGTGTTCTTCCATCCCCTGCTCATTCATGGCTCTGGGATAAACAGGACATCAGGTTTCCGAAAGGTAGGAAAACATCTCTTGATAGAGTTTTTTATATTCTTGATTAAAAAAAAAAATTACCAAATTATCCCCCCTTTCTATTTTTATCCCCCACTCCTTTCAAATCCTTTCCAAGTTCATGAATATGTGGATGAATGTTTTAATGAGTTTTTATCTTCCTAATATACTTCTGCACTCTCTTGCTTTTTTATTATTTTATTTTTAAACATGTATCTTCCGTGAGAAGAGCATGCTGTGCAGCTGCTTGAGAAAAACAGAACAGGAGTAGAAATTAGATGTTGAATCTATGTTTAAATTAAAGCCTGTCTGGCTGTGCTTGCATTTCCAATAGCTCCCTTTCAGCTGTCCCAAATATCAGGACCTTCCCTAATTTTCTTCCCTGTCTTCTTGGTGTCCCATCTCTGGATAACAGGAGTCACCATCATTCAACAAATAATATTTATTTATATGATTGCACAACCTATTTTTTTATAAAGGATTTGTTTACATGTCATGGTTATTTAACTGAAACAGGCAGTTTGGAGGCCTTTGGAGGGATTCATCCAGGCACTGCAACACGGGCTGCTCTGTTTTTATTTTGGTTTGCCTGTTGTGTGGCCTGTTCTTTCCGCCCCTGTGGCAGTTTGTTGGTGGGTTCAAAACAAGAGCGTTGTTGTGCACCTCTGGGTGCAGGAACTAAGAACCCTTAGGGAACACACAGGTCTGCTCCAGCCCTGACTTTCCCTAATCCCACTCCAGCTGCTGATATTCTGAGATCAGGTGGTACAGCTCGTGCTGAGGGAGTGAGGGAGAGAAGGGGAGGAAGAAGAGCCTGTCAGCAGCAGGAATGTTTCTCCAAGGGGACACCCTCTGAAGCCTTGGAAAGGAGGAGGAAATTTGCTGCCATGGTCTGTAAGGAAGGAGAGATGTGCCCACAGTCTGGAATGCAGGAGGGTTTTTCCAGCAGTTGTTTGCAGTGGGTGTGGCAGTGAGTGATGCCAGTTTCCTCACACAGAGCATCAGCTGCCACTTTGCCAGCTCCGAGTGTCACTACATCGATGTCAAGAACACGACTCAGGAGCACCTGGAGAAGGAGCTGGAGGAAATGGTCCGCAAGAAATACAACACAACTTCTGTGGAGCTCAAGGTGAGACCTGGCTCAGTGCCCTTTGTCACAAACCAGGTCAGCTCCCTTGCCCAGGTCTCTCCTGTGGCAGGTTGGTGCTCTTTGCTGCGCCCAGTTTGGCAGATCAGGCTGTACCAGGCTGAGGTGCTTGGCAGGATGAAAGACCTGACGTTCAGAGCATGACTGGCAGGCTTTTCTGGGACCTTTTTCCTCGTAATGCTGTGCTCTCTGGCAGCGTCTTTACATCCCTTGAACTCCAGAAGTTCCTCCTGAAGCTGCAAATAAAAACATGTTTTTATTTACATTTGCCCCGAATACAAAAGTGTAAGAAGTTGCAATAAATTCAGTGCTTGTCCAGTTTGTATGTCCACACTTCATACAGTTTCCCCTCCTAGTGGTGGGAGGATATTCCTTTTAAAACAAGTAGCCACATCTGATTACAAGAACAAATGGAATTTTTTTTGGCTAAATGTAATCCCGCATCAGTTGTTTAGACTCGAGGCTACAGCAGGTTTGTCAGCAGTGATACACATCTGCCTCAAAAAAAAAAAAAAAAAAGGGGACTAATGGACTCTTGCTGAATAACTGAGACCATTGAGTAAAATAGAAAGCAAATGTAAATTCTTCAGGGATCCAGCCACCAAAAGAAAAATAAACCTTGTTACTGGGGTGAAAGTATTCTGAATTTCTTAATCCACAGCAGTTCCCAAGCGTGTGCACAGCCAGTATTAAGGCAGTAAAGTCTAGATGTAACAGGCAGCAATTTTCTTTTAAAATGCACGTGTTTTACAGTATCTGGGGCTTGCTACAGGGGAGGACTTTCTTTTTCACCCTTGGCGTTCCTGTGTTGTGCTGCTTGTTCCCCCCAGAGTGCCTGGGTGTGGTGGGTACCCAGCTGTGTTTTGCAAGCTGATCTTGCATGTCTGTAGAGTCACAGCTTGCTTGGCTTTCAGTTCCTGGGGTTATTTAAGCACTTGGTGAAATCCAAAGGGATGTGTAGTGAGGCTCTCTCCCTCTCCTGAGTGGAAATGAAGTTGTCCATACAAACCCCACAGAAGTCTCTGTGCTGTTGGGTAGCTTTAAGGATTTTTTTTCTCCCAGAGGAGTGCCCAGCTCTTATTTACCCTCACAAGATGATAAGAACTAAGTAACCCTCTGTTTCCATCTCTGAAAACTGGAATCCTGGTCACTGTTTTTTCTGGCCCTCAAGGTGCTTTTCCTTTGTCTCATTTTTGTTTTGAAGGATATTTGGAACTTCCGAGCACGGCTTGTGCAAGGGGAAAGAATTAACCTGTAGAAGACCCTGTGAGGAACAGGATGGAAAACATGGGCCTGAGAATGAGATCCTCTGAGGCCAGAGCACAGACCCTGCCTGGGCAGGCAGAATTCCCTGTGCTTCCTTGAGCTCTGTAATGGTAACTTAGCCAAATGCTGCATTGCAAAATCGTGTTCTGCTAATTCAGAATAATTGCACTGAGGTTGGACAGCTGATGTACTCAAAGGAAACCTAACCTAGAAAAACAGATTTGCTGTGAGTGTCTTAGACAATCGAAGAATCAGGGTCTGGAAAGAATACCTTTTCTTGGTGTTTTCATTCTTGTTTCTTAAAAGTTTCTCACATAGCACACCTTTAGAATGAATCGATACCAATGTAAGATTTTATGCAAGATTTTCCAGCATTTCCAACTTCCTTTCCTATACAAAAAAAAATAAAAATCAGAGTTTCAGACAAGCCCTCAGTGACATGGGGAGTTACTGGTATAGCTGGTGAAGATGTGGGTGTTGGTACCAGCAGAACCAATGGTGTAAGGAAGTGGATAAAGAGAAAGCAGCAACCACCCATAGAGAAAAACGGGATTTAGGGACAGGAATCTGATTGCTGGTGGAGTTCCTCAGACGTGGCTTGGTGTGGCGTTGTACCTGACCAACAGCTCTGGCACAGGTGAAATACCAGTCTGGCAGTGTTGGGAGCTGCTGGGCCAACAAAGCAGCCTCCCACTGGTCTGGCACAGCTGACCCGAGGCTGTGTGAGGTGAGGGAATCCTTTGGGTCTGGCAGGTCTGGGAAAAGGAGCCTTTTGCTGCTGCCAGGTCGAGGAGGTGTTTGGATGCTCCCCGGGACGCGGTGGTGGCAGGGTGGAGTGATGCACACTGAAACGATCCTCTTCCCTTCCACAATGTTTTTCCTTGCTTTCAGAATCTATTTTTTGAAATAAAGAATGAATCAGAGTGAAACTGCACTCTAGGGCTGTGTTGTGTCATTTCTGGTGCTCAGAAACTGGTGGTGGGGGTGTGCTTGAAAATCCCAGTGCAAAGCATCAACCCTCAGCTTGTTCCCACTTCCCCCCAGTCCACCCAAAAAAGGTGTCAAAACAGCACCAAACAGGCTCTTGTGGCACCTTCTGCCCTGTTTTGTGATTATTCCTCCTCCTGCAGCATCTCTAGGCTTTGTTTGTTTGTTTGTTAAACAGGGTGAGGTTTGAGCACAGTTAGGTGTTGGTCCTACACCCTTGGTGCTGGAGTGAGGTGTCGGGGCTGTGGTTCCCACCTGGAGACAGACACGTCCTCTTAGCAGCCTCTGGTTTGACCACAACACCAAAAGTCTGGTGAGGGGTCACTCAGCACAGACCCCCAGCCCTGCCTAGTGGGTGATTCGGGGTGTCCTGGTTCCCCTGCCCTCTGTAACCCTGGCACTGACCCAGCTCCTGGGCAGAGCATGGGCCCAGGTGAATGATTTCCAGTGAATGGGAGATCCCTCTGCTGACTGCTGAGCTCTGGCTCACAGCCTGGCTGGTGCTTTCCATGGGATTTTCATGAGAACTTGGTGTGTTATGTCTGGTTCACAGCACAGGATTCATTGAGAGACTTCCCTTTCTGGCATCACTGGTGGAACGGGGTTGACTGCAGAGGGAGCTGTGGCCAAAGAGAGAAGCTACAGGTGTCACATTCCCAATTTCAACACTGAATTGCTGTTACTATACCTAGGAAAAAGAAAATGAAGAAGTTTAGTTTTGTTTTTAAAAATTTATGCACCTCTGCCTATGGATTTAGGCTTAAAATTGCCTCTTTCAGAAGAACAAACCCATCAAAGACCTCGGCTCTCACCTGAACTCAGCAGTTGTCCCACTTGCTGAGACTTGGTCCTCACTGCTTCCCACACCTTGCTTGGTAACGCCCTCGGGGGCGGGCTGTGCTCGCTCTGCTGGGCAGAACACACTGGGATGGAGCTGGATTCTCCCGGCGTGGATGTGTGTGGTGCTGCTGGATACCCTTTCTGTAGCAATAATACCTCTGGGATATAAACTTCCAGATCCATTGGGCAGAGCTCCAGAGACAGGGAAATGCGGAAGCTGTTGACATGCTTGGGTTGCTGTGTGTTTTAGTGAAGCAGCACTTACCCTATTAGAAAAGTTGCTTGAATTGAATCAAATTAAAAGCAAAATATATAATTTTGATAATAGTGTTTCATTTTAGCTGTGGCTTCGTGGGATATGTTTCTTATAATTTGGTTTGCTGTAGGTGTTCAGGTTCCCATGTTGGAGGTACCTGTGTGCTCCTAAACTGATGTTACATCTAAAACTGTCTTTCCAACTAACTTAATGTTCCTGCAGTTTAGGTTAACCATGTTAGCCATCCTTGGACTATTTTTTTTTTAATAGCAGCATCCAAGTTTCAAAAAGGAGCATGTAAAAATTAGACACCCAGCTGCTTATTTCACCATCTGCAGTTGCATGAAGCTCCAGTGTTTCAGACACTTTTTTTTCGCCTTGACATTCCACATGTGTTGAAAACAAAGGCCTCCTGGAGCTTGGTAAAAGACAATAAACACAGAGAAGATCTTTTGCTTAGAATTTATGTGCTATTTTCCAGACTAACAGTTCAGAAATGTCAGATTTAGTCTGACTCCTGACCTTGCTGACAGTGCTTGCACGCTCAGCGCTTTGATGTGAAGACACTGGGTGGGTGCCAGAGGAAGGATTTTGAATCCTGGCTTTGGCTTCCAGTGCTGTAGATCAAAGTCCTACTTCATGCAAGAGAAATGGGGGGGGGGGGGGGAAGAGGAAGGAAA
>VZTJ01000487.1:2986482-3050853 GCA_013397795.1 Orthonyx spaldingii | reverse complement strand
AGAGCAGGAAAGAGGAGGGGGGGGGGGGGGGGAAAGGGAAGTTTAATTAACTACATTACAGTTTTTTCAAAGTAGATTTGACTCCATAAGCCGATCTGGGATGCGGGAGATCCTTTCCCAGCAGTTATTTGTACTCAGAGTGGCACTGAGTGATGCCCAGTGCCCTCACACAGCTGTCACCTCGCCAGCTCAGTGCCACTACAGTGATGCTAAGAACATGATCCAAGAGCAGCTGGAGGAAAAAGTAATTGAATTTGGACATGCAAAATGTAAAACAGCTTCTGCTCCAGACCTTGTGCTAATCTTAAATCACCACCTTATCTTGTAACTCACAAGTAATTTTGGCCTTTCTGCTGATAAGGCTTCTTGCTGCCTGCCTGTGCTGGAGAAGTGCCCTTGCTACACAGACAGCCCCTTCACATCCCTGGAAATCAGCCCAGGAGCTCTGCAAATTCCTCCTCCAGCTCTACCCATCACCATTCCCACCTCTGGGCTGCCAGAATTGATTTCATCCACGTTCTTTGCTTTTGCATCTTTTCAGTGCAAATCAACTCAGGTAGGACGAGCTTGTGCCAGCAGGTGTTTAGGTAGGAGAGGCTGTTTTTCAATCCTCCTATGACTGGATTTGCAAGAGGACATAGTTTATAAAACACCCATCTGAGTGCCTTCTCTGCTCACCACATCAATCCAATGAGCCTTTTGCCTTATGCCAAGCAGGGTTTTGTGCACTGGAGCTTGTAGCTTTTAATTTAATTTAGTGTTGTCTGTACTTTTCTGTTTGAGACTTCGAAGAGACAGTGAGTAAGTTAATGGGTATTTCTATGGCCAAACAGATCAGCTCATACCAGGAACAAGCAGGAAACACTCCATTCAAAGATGGTGTTTTCTAGGTTTGTTGCTGCTGTTGTTTTGTGGGGTTTTTAAATGCAGGTCGTTTGGAAGAAATGAGCAAAGGTAGTGCAAGGAAAAAGAATCAATCTTTGACGTGACCTCTAAAGACCAGGATGGAAGAGCTGTGCCTGAGCATCAGCTTCTGAGGAGCCAGACTTGTGCTTTTTGTCCTGTGTAAGGAATGTGCCCCAAATGCTGCATTACAAAAGCATTTCATGCTAATAAAAATAGGTGCAGCAAGGCTGAACAGCTGATGGACTTCAAAGAAAACCTGACCTACAAAAGCAGATGCTGCAGCTAGTTTAGGTAATTGGAGAAAGATTATGAGGATTTGTGCATTACATATTTTTTCTAGTCTCTCTCTTGATATACTTTTGGGCTGATACTCTATTAATGTAAGGCTATTAATAATATTAATAATAGCTAGGTAAATCATATTAGTGTAAAATTCTATGTGTGATTATTTGTTTAATGTTTCTAACTTCCTTTTCCTATGCAAAATCAACCAGTGAATCAGTTTCTATGAGCTTACATGGGAAGTCATTGCTATAGCTGATGGAGACGTGGATTTAATTTTATTTTTGAAATAAAGATTAAATTGTAGCAAAACCAATTCCAGTGGCTGCACTGGATTATTTCTGTGGTTCAGAAATTGTTGTGGTGTGTGTGGCTGAATAACCAAAGTGAACCCTGGAGAGGCAGGTGCTGGGGTGAGGAAAATGTCAGGGTGCTGCAGCTGAGTCACCCAAAAATCCAGCAACTGCTGGTCCTGCAGGATGTTTGGGCCAAACCCATTTTGGAGTCACCTTTGAGCAAACCACCTGCCAGTATCTCTTCATCTCCTTGCTGTGACCATCCTGATCCCAGCTTCCCTGTTGTTAGAGCCAAGTATTCAGGAATCAGGGTAATAGTGCAATCTCTGGCACAAGAAAGGCATCTCAAAAAACAGTGAGGCACATAAATTCCAATACATCCATCTCCCCAACTCCTTCTTTACTGCTGGGGTTTAAGCAAAGCAACTGGTTTAGTTTCTTCAGCCCATTTCTGCACACAAGCATTGCTTTCACTCCCACAGAGATACACATCTTACATGGCCCAGTCCTGAGGACATTTATGAAAATAAAGCATTAACCCTCCTTCGACAATTTAATTTCTGCAGAACCTCCTTTCCTTGGGCCCAAGAGACAGGAACTGGAGAACTGTCCTGAGGACATTTATGAAAATAAAGCATTAACCCTCCTTCGACAATTTAATTTCTGCAGAACCTCCTTTCCTTGGGCCCAAGAGACAGGAACTGGAGAACTGTCCTGAGGACATTTATGAAAATAAAGCATTAACCCTCCTTCGACAATTTAATTTCTGCAGAACCTCCTTTCCTTGGGCCCAAGAGACAGGAACTGGAGAAAGTCTGAAGCTTTCAACATGTTGGCTGAAGGCTGAGACCAATGTGGAACATCGTGGTGGGTTTGTGGACTCCAGGTGAGAAACTCCTGTTAAGTCTGAGTGAGCAAACTGTGTGAAAGCTGAAGTTACAGACCACAAACCAGTTCCTTTTGATGCTTCAGCACTGAGCCCGTGGGCAAACAGAGATGTTGAGAAAACAACTCATCCTCTTCCTCAGACAAATACCATGCAGACCCAGGGAGTGTTTTATTCTGTACTCTGTTTATTCTGAATGAGGAACCCACAGGAGACATTGCCAAGCAATGTCACAGTTACTGATTTTGTCCCCTAGCAGTGACACCCCACTCAGCAAATGGCACCAACACGAGTAAGAAATGAATTCAAGAGGCTGAGTTGCACCAGTAAAAGCACCAGTAAGAGATGAGGGCTGCAGGATGCTGAGGTGAATCTTTCCAGTTGCCTCGAATGAAGTAACATTTCTCTTCCAGCCCCTGTGCAAGCAAACAAGAGGCATCAACAAGACCACTGGGACATGTGAGATGTTTGGTGGCTCTTTGAATCACTGAGGTTAGAGGGAATTTAGGCACTTAAAAGTATCCTGTGATCCTATTGGGCATGAGCTAGGGGCAGGCAAACCTGGTTAAATGCCCCAGGCAGCCCTACAGAGCTGTGCTTTCAGAAAAATGCCTGTTTGGAGACAGCATTTCTCAGGAGCCACCTCTTGGAGAGAGATCTCATCCTGCTTGGTCTGAGACAGCTCCTGTTCCTATTTAAAATGCCAGAGAAAGGGTAAAAGCTTTTAAATATAATCACTCAGCTCTTTAAAACCATTCACAAAATGGTGCCAGATTCATTAAAATGTTTTTCAAAGTGGGAGCTGCAGGTCTGCAGCCACAAGAGCACTGTAGTGTGGATGGTGCTGGGACACAGGGAGCTCTGAGTCTGCAGCACAGACACTGCTGGCGTGCAGTGCCAAAGCCAGGGAAGGGCTTTGTAACAGGATAGCCAAGGAAAAACCTGGGACATCTGTCTGACACCTGTTCCTAAGGGTTCAGAGTGAGTAATTTTGAAGCCAGTGGAGAATGCTCTGTGCCTACAACCCTCTCACACTCCTTTTTGTTCAAGACAGGTTGGCATGAACACATCACAGTATTAATTTCATAAGTGCTTATGGAGTCATTCCCATTCACGTTGATTTGTCACTTAAAAGTCTGGTGAGGTCACTCCTGTGTTGTTAGTTTGAAAAAACAGGCATGAAGGTGCATTTCACATGCAGCCTTATTCAGTCAATTAAAAAAAAAAAATCAAAGTTCAGTATCCATGCAGCGGCCTGAACACATGGCAGATGTCCTTTTCATCAAGAACTGATTCCCCTACTGATTCATCCCTAAAACCTGAATCCTTTAGGCAGTCCAGTATAAATGTGTGTTTCAGACACAAAAATCCATGCATATGTTGTGAAAAAAATCAACTCCAGGTCACTTCAGACTATTGAGAAATTTTGGTTGTTCCTCTCCTCTTGGTAAGAGCGTTTCCCCACCAATCTTCGGACCTTTTTTCTCCTGGAAATGTGAACCATAGAGAAAAGAAGTTAAACCTGTGGTAGGTGTCTCCCAAACACTCCTCTGACACAAGTTGTGGTAGGGCTAAATTACCTGACTAAACATTGACAGACCCTCTAGGGACCTTGACATTCTGAATTCTTACAATTTTGTTTAAAAGCCATTTCCTCATAGTTAAATACAACAAAGCTTTGAGAACAGAAAGCAAAAAGTGGAAGTTCACTAAAACACAGCCTGCAGGCACCTGCGTGTACCTGACAAAATGCAGAGCTGCTTGCCTTTGCTGGGAGCTTGTAAGGGCACAGAAGCAAAGAGGGGCCAGAAGTACCAGAGGAAGCAGCCAGAGTGCTGAGGGGCTCACAACTGCTAGCTCACACTTACCTTCAGCATCCCATCTCGCTCCCACTTGAAGAGGCCACAGTTACTGAAAGATGAAGATGGCAGGTGAGGTGTGTTTTGTGCACAGCATGAGGGGATCCTAAAGTAGCCCCACACCCAGCCCATGCTCCTTGGCACAGGGGCTAACATTCCCTTTTCAGGACATGGCTATGTGACTCACGAGTTAACTTGTGAAGGGACAGTGCCAAAGTCCCAGTCACTACTTCATGAGGCTCATTTCTTACCTGCAGGGCTTTTTTGGGAGCCTGTCAAGGGAAATAGCTCTGCTTCCACAAGGACATTTGAAAAATCGCTTGATGGCATCGTGCCAGAGGTAGTCGTGGTTATCCTGCACACACATCTCCAGAGGCTTGAAATAGGTGTAATTACACTGTCAGGGAGGAGAGAGAGCAGGTGAGACCTGTTCTGAGGGCTGGCAACAGCTGACTGTTCAGAAGAAAGCATCCCTGTCCTGTCCCATCCTGAGGCGCCCAGCAGTTGGATCACCTCCCCAGGCTGTGTCACTGCCCCTTCTAGTGCCATCCTCCCTTTGCCACCACCCTGGGGCCCTGCTCCCAGCACTTCATGGGGCACAAGCGTCCCTCTGTGCAATCCCAAAACAGGTAGGGAAGACAGAAAGAGGGAAAGTTCAGCAGGGGCTGAAACTTTGCAAGTGGGAGGTAATGTTTCCCTTCCTCTCAATACATATGGGACAGTCATAAAGCTCCTCTTCCTGATGGCAAAGTCCCTGGAAACACAGATAGAGGATTCCCACCCAGGGTTAATGTTTTCTAGGACTTAGCTTATTTTATCATGAAATATGGGGAACTGAGGATCCCAGTACAAAGCACTTCATGGAAGAAACAGAGAAATCCAGGACAGCAATACCCACAGCACCACTGGCACAAGCACCGAGCTGGGACGCTCAGCACAGCCCTAAAGCCTTGCCTTGTCTCAGTCACTCCGTGCACAGGCTGCTCCCAGCAACAGGCACAAGGAACAGAACTGTCCCCATCAATCCCTGCACTGGAGCATGGCCTGCAGGACAGTCCAGCACCATTTTGTAGAATCCATGTTGCACTCCCCTGCTGTCACCCTGGCTCCCCTTTGCTCACCGTTTTACACGTCACAACTCGGCATTTCACTGCTTTAATGTTCCTCATCTTCTCCTCCAGTTCTTCCTTTTTCACCAATGGCAGAAAGTATTGCTCCTGCAGTTCAGCCTCAGCCTGTGGGGCACACAAAATGGCTTGTGAGGACACAAAGAGGGGAGAAGCCACTCAATAAATGGCCTTAGGGCAAATTACCAGGCCTGCTTGAAGCAGACTGCAGCCTGGGAGCAGAGAAACACCACATCTGTCTTGCTTCAAGCAATCCATGTTGTACACATGCTGTAGTTCACCAGCACAGAAATGAGCCACCTCTGAGATGTGTGAGTGGGAGGGTTTAACAACAGCAGGAAGTACTGAAATAAACACAAACCCACGAGGACAGTGCAGAGAGAAGTCAGGTAGGCAGATGTCATCAATGGAATAGGTTCTTAGCCAAAATATTACTCCCCAGAAGACCTTAAAAGTATGACTTTGTGCCAAAAAGTGTCTGAGACAAGAGCCCTGTGCTACTGGAGGTGCTGTAACCCTGGGATTGTGCTCAGCAGAGAAATCCAACCTCTCAGCTCTTCAGGGCACCCTCTGGCATTTCACATGACATGAGTCACACGTGAAGGTGGCAGCTGGCTTCACATGGCCAAGTAATGAGGGACAAAATAGGCACACAGCTCGTTTGATTTTAAGGCAGAGGGATTTTTTTGGTTAGCCACCAATCAGGAAACTTCACTGATTCTTCCAAACACAACAAAAAAATTGATGGCAACTGGACCTTCCCCCAGCTATGGCAACAGTGCTGACTGGCAGGCACTGTGCCCTGTGTGCCCAGAGACACCCAGCCCTATTCCCTGGGACAGTCTGGAGCCTGTGACATGTTTGGGTGCCTGCTTCTTGCTGAAATCATGAGGAGTCCAGTCAGCTCCCTGGTTCTAAGCCCTCAGTCAGGGCTGGATGGAGGCCATACCTCTTTCAGGACATCTGTGTGCTTGGACTTGGCCTTCAGGATTTTCTGGAACTCTTCTGACTCCAGATAGGCCAGCTGCTCACGACGTTTCTTTTGGGCAGGTTCCAGTTCATCCATTTCTAGGGAAATAAAAAGGCTCAGTCCTACAAAACAAGGCTGTGATGTCTCAACTTGATCACTGCAGGAGATTTTGGAAGTCTCAGGTCTCTCAGGCAGATGTTCAGGTCAAACAGCAGCCTTTCATAGTTTGGGAACATGAAAACAAGTTCAAATATGGCTTCAGAAAAAAATAAGTGTTTTCTAAAATAATATTGCATCTTCTCTCAAAGCACTGTACTAGGAATTTTCACATTACTCCCGGGAGTGAAAGCAGTGTTCCTTCACTGACTGATGAAGAACTTTAAAGGGAATTAAACAATTCATCCAGGATCACACAGTAAATCACCAGCAGGCAAACTCAAGTTCCTACAAAAAATTCAGATACTTTCCCAGGTGGGATTAGTCCTTGGTTTCCCTTGGTGAAAGCAGCCATGCACTGCAGATGCTCAAGTGCCAGAAGAAAGGGAACAGAGATGAGCACAGGGAGCTATCAGAGATCACATCTCACACTTTCTCCACAGGGTTAGAGATTTTTTTAGTCTTTCCAACAAATCCTTGAAGTTCCAAACAGACCTAACATGGTCTCTCTTTAGCACAGCAATTAAGTCCTTAACCCAGCAACTACTGCTCTGTTCAGTAGGACAGAAACACATTTTTTCTGTTCTAGAAGCTAACAGTACATACCATTGTCTGCTTCTGCACCTTGGGGCTGAGCAACATTTTTCTCAACTCTTTCAACAATTTCTAGGACATCCTCAGCATCAGTCCGTTTCCTCTTGACACTGTTTGGGTCCATTTTAGGAAGAATCTGGCCTTTTGCTCGTAGTCGTTGTATTGCAGCCAGCTAGAGAACAGGAGAGAGCAAGGCAAGTGCTGGTGACCTGTGTGGCTGCTCCTCCTTCCAGAAGTAGCAGAGGAAGGCTGTCAGATGGAGAACACCTGCTGGCCTGAGCATGGAGCTGGCTGGAGAGAGGCCCAACACAATTCCCAGCTCTGCCATACATTTAATTCACACCGCCAAGCCTCTCGTGACTTCCCAAACCATAAAATCACTCCTCCACAGGTGTTACCAGGCCTGGTGTCACTGCAGCTGAGCTTTACCTGCTTCACAAATCAGTCAGTTTTTTTCAGAGAAATCAAATCACTTGAGATTTCCACATAAATTGATAATAATTTGGAACTAACAGAAAATTGCTTACAACTATTCCTTCTCATACACCCAGAATGCTAAGACTTCCTCATTCTAGCTGGAAAAGTTTCTTTGACAAACAAATGAACAGATTTTTGCCAAGAAAAGATGCAGTCTGTTTTGGCTAGAAAACAAAATTATCCAATCTCATGACACAACACAGCTAAACCAGTTGCTTACCTACCTGTCAAACAGAAAACACCTGCAATACACTGCACTAGCAATGCCAAAGAACAAACAGGCAGAGTTCAGCACTCCAGGGGTTGTCAGCACAAATCCCTCACCTTAAGGGATTGCCTAAAGGCAGGGACTTTGGCACAAACAACTCTGAGGAACCACAGGTTTCCTGGGTGCTGGAATATAGGCCAGTGTGATCCCACAAATCAGAAACTTCACCAACACCAGAACTGAGCTGGGCCATATCCAACCAAAGACTCCTCTTCTACCACAAACCAAATTCCCCTTAACCTCACTTTAACAGTTAAAAGATCCAAAGAGCTGGTACCTTTTTCGCTTCTGCCAAGCTGTCCAGCTTTGGCCGTGGAGGTGGAGACTTATCAAAGAAGAGGATATCTTCTCCTTCTGAGAAGCCTGTACCTAGCCTGGGCCTTTGAGGAGTTGAAATTTTTGCAGCTTTGGGAAACTCTGCCCCAGGCACTGGGGAATGAAGGGAGGTCTGTCTGGAGGAGGATGGGAGAGCAGGAGTGCTGGCTTTACCTGTGTTCTGGAGAAACCTTATAAGACAAGAATAATTCATTTAATTAGGGACACAAAGAGATAGAAAGGCATAAGAAACGAATAGAAGGGGATGTCGGCTATGATTTTTCACTACTTGGCCTTTTAATTGCTAAAAGAAACACAGTAATTCGGGCATTCAGGAGAAGAAAACAAGACTGGTAAAGAACTTGCTGGGTTGCTGAAATCAAAAGAGACTTGAAGAAATCAGAAGGAGTGAATGACCAATTGTTTTCAAAGCTAAAGTCAGAGAGAGGCATCACACAAAGCTGGGAAGTAAGAAGTGAATACACAGTTATCCTTAGGGCTACAATAACAGAACCCTTCCTGTGAAAGCCACCGTGTCTTACCGCCTCTGAATCTCTTCAGATCGCTTTTTTCTGGCCTCCAGCAATTTCTGTTTCTGTTGCTTGAGCAGTGCTGAAGCAGAGATAGACTGGAAATTGGCCCCTTGCTTCTTTTCAGCATCTGGGAAAAAAGAACAAACCAAAATAAAAAGCCACTTCATTCAGAAGGTGGTAGAGTGATTTTAGGAGTGGATCTTCCTTCAGGCAAAAGGACAATACCTGTTTTGGTCCAGTGTTTGGAGAGGTTTCGTGCTCCAAAAGTTGGCTGTGCCAGCAGTTCCCTGAACTCTTCAGAACACTGCATGGGTCTCTTTGCTGCACCTGAGTGGAAGAGGCAGAAATACAACAGATTTGGAGTGAGGAAGAAGGGAGGCAGGCCTGGCTTTTGAGATGCAGAGTTGTCTAGGTTGGAAGAAACCCCTGCAGGTCACCTGAGCACTTCCTGAAGCAAGACAAACCTTTATGTTATATTTGGTTGCCCAAGGTCTTGTCATTTGTCACAGACATTTCTACCCCTTCAGCAACTTAATCACTCAACTCCTCACCAGCTTTGGCTGTCTGTGTTACTCCCACCATTCCCATTTTTAGGATGCTTGAAAGTCTTGAAGCCTCCACACTTTATTCCTGGAGACTTAAGAGCAGCTAAAAGCTGCTGTGGACATACATTGTGTTGTGTGAAATGGAGGCAGCTGATGGAACTGGAAGATGTAAATAAGACATCTAAGTGGCATCTGGAGGACAGTTTGAATAATCTGTCACCTGCTCTCCAAGGAGCATAATGAAGGTGTAATATTAAGTGCTTTACAGAAACAAAACAGGCAGAGAAGGCTGGTGACATCCCAGGGACTACGAGAGGAACTTGTGCTGACACAAAAGAAAAGCACTAGAAAGAAGGATGGGTTCTCAGGAGGACCCCTGCATTGCAGACCTGACTGATTTACACTTAGTATTCCTTAGAAGCTTTCAAGGTTGACAGAAGTAATTAATTTTAATCAAATAAAATAAATCCTCTGGTTCAAAGTTCTTAAAACTTCCCATTCCCATTAATCTGGCAAAGATCTTCTGTCACTGTCCAAAGACAGAACAGGAGACTTAATTTGGGGGCACTGATAAAAAAAAGATGCATGGAGCTACACAGTTGCTTAGTTACATTTGCCTTGAAACTCAAGAGGGAAGAGGAGTTTTGACCAGCTGAGGAAGCTGCCTGCAAATGACCACTTCAGCAGCAAAGTGACTGCCAGGCTCATGGAGTGGTTGGCAGGCCCTGGGACACATCTACACATCAAGTTGGAAACATCTAAAGAGTGAAGAGACTGTTTGGGTAATTGGGTACCAATTTTCTGCCTGGTTTCCTGGACAATTGCATCAGCTCCTCTCACGACCAGGTTGGAGAGAGTGGTTTGAATCTTCCTTTTCGGCACAGCAGCTGCTGCACTGCAAAGAGGAAACAAATCCAGAACATCAGAGTTTTCTCATGCTTAGAGCAAGGACAGCAGCCTGAACCCAGTGCTACAAGACTCCAGCCATCCCAAAGGGCCCACTGTCTGTTTTTGGGAAGGATGTGAATCTAAATCCAAATTCCAGCACAATGTTTAGGATCTCCCATTTCTCCCTTTGTTGAGATATGTATTTCCTATGCATTAAAGTAAAGCTAAACATAGATCATAGCTTTGCTTTGCTCACAGGTCGTTCCAGGCATGGAAAGGAAGCTGGAATTGCTTCATTACTGTGGAGTCACACCAGGTATCAATCAGAGGGCAGTGGTGAGGGAATAAAAGCTGTGTCCAAGCACATGGCTGGATCCAGCAGTGACTCCTCTTTCCACAGCTGTCTGCATGGGATTTGGATAAAGGACCTGGCCCCTATGAGATACATACTGATCTTGGTCACTCCTATCTCCTCATTAACCCATAGTGATTCTGTATTATTTCAGCCAAGGAAGACATGAGGAAATACAGAATACACTGACTCTGGGATTAAATGCAGTGAGCCATAACAAAACACAGTTACAATCTCAGAGAGTTGAATGTTTGGGATCTCATGATCTCAAAGTCCGTCAATCTACTGAAACACAAAGCTGCCTGGCTTCACACCACAGCATCAGTGCAGAGGTAAAGACACCCCTTACCATGTCTTAGCACCAGCTGAAAATTCTCCTGTCAAACAGCAGCTCTGTTACCCCACATGGCCAGTAGGATTATGCCAAATGTGGGGCATTTATTCCCATTTGGTGAATGTTGTTAGGGCAAAGGGTTCTCTAACTGAATAGACTCCCTTAGATATAGCTTCAGGCTCCCTTGCACCTGTGAGGGAAATTCTATTCAAAAGCAAGGGAAATAAATGGTTTGTCTTACACTGAGGCTGCATATGCTGCTGAAGAGACTCCTCCATAGTAAAACCCATCCTGACACAGCCTCTCCTTCAAAGTGGGATTTTTCCGACCAGCTTTTCTGGGAATGCGGCCACCAGAGAAGGTGGACTGGAGCTCTGCCCTCTTCGAGCTGAGCTTCTTGTACTGGGACTGTATGTGGTACTGACAGTATTCACAGTCATTCTGGAAAGAAATGGGAGAAGCCTGTTACAGAACACCAGCAGTTACAATTCACGTCATTCCTCTCAGCCACACGCATCCTTCTATGGCTAAACTGAAGTAACATCTCTACTGTGGTACTCCAGCACTTGACCAACTAAGCAAAAATATGTCCACACTCGAGCACTGAAGAACAAAGCTAAAATTGCCTGTACTGATCACTGGAAACAACCTTGTGCATCAAGGAATTTTAAGGCTATTTCTTGAGGTCAACTCATATCCCATCCAGGATGCCATTTTCTCCTCCTTCTAAGCGGCACCCTACTAACTACAACCCTTTGATTCAGACAGGGCTCCTTTCAGGTACCACAGCAGCACCACAGCCATGAGGTAACATAATCCACAAGGCCTTTAAACTAGTACAAGTCAGCAGTGTCCTAAAAGCAGGATCCCAACAGCGTAAGTATCCTAACAGCTTGCAGGCATACTGGACAAGGGAGCTTGTTGGGTTAAAACCATTCCAAAAAACCAGCCATTCCCAAGAAAAATCTCCTGTTGTTTTACCCTGGATGAGATCTATTGTGAAGTGCATGGAAGCTTGTGCTGGAGCAAAGGAGAGTGAAAGGGTGTGGCAGTCATGGGTCAAAGACCATCTCCTTTCACTGCAGCACCAGCCTTGGATTTAGGGAAATCCCCTGCTGCTGCATAGTGACAGCACAGAAACTGCTCCTCTGGTTTTCATTTCTCACTTTCTCCACCCACTTTAGTTAGCTGCAAGTCGAGATGCAGAAAAAGTAAAAAAGTCAGAGTATCAATACAAAATCAGCAGCCAGATTTTCACCAACATCTTAGGAATGTCCTGACTGAGATACAGACCAGGTTCACAATCTGTGCACAAGGATCACCGTTCTTCTTCCTGGCTTTGCAGGTGCCCATATCCAGAGCTTCTCCCATGAGGAGGATCTTCTGGGGATGGTCAACAGACAGACACACCTAGACAGAAATCAGAACACTCCGGGATGAGCCTCTTTCTAGATGCCACTGGTTTGTCTCTGATCTGGTTCTGTACCTCTGGTTCTAACAACGCAGTCTTAGAATGCAGGCCTAGTGTAAGAAAGCCATGTGTCCTATTCAGATTGAGAAATGGCTCAGTTAGAAAGAAAAAAAGTGAATTTATTTCTCACAAAGAGATGAAAGACATTTGACTTCCATGCTCAGAGCCTCAGGAAACCAAAAAACACCTAAGGCAGATCTCATGGTGCTGTAAATGGTCCCGTGCAGCTGCTTGGCTCTGATGCCATCATGAGCCCCACATCCAGCAGGGGACAGGAGGAAGAGCTGCACAGGGCTCTCTGGCCCTCTCCAAATGTCCTGGCCCAATCAAAACTGAGTCCTGTGCAAGAAGAGTCTGCTTCACACAACCAAACACACCAGGAGCTGTGTCTGCAGCCCAGGGACAATTCCAGAAGTCAGTTTTAATGTAGTAATAAATGTGAACATTTTAGCTAGGAAGAGCCGTTCTTGACAGTTCAATACAGCCCTCCTATTAAACCTGGTGTGCCTTTCTGCTTACCAATGAGACTATCTACTGCTTATTCATGCTAATTTAAACAATTATATAGCTCAAAAGACAATTAATGAGATCCTTAATTTTTCTATTTGGAGAATTTAAAATGCAGAACACTACATGATCAGCTACTAGACTGAAATTCCCCTTGACAGAAGTTAACTGGAAACAGGTTCCATTCCAGTGCAATTAAAAATATATTAATTTATTAGCAAAATGAAGCCATCTTAAATGTTTTGATGCATACAGAGAAGTAATTCATCATGTTCTGCATTTATAAATAATCAATTAAACAAGTGAACTACTATGTATCAACTGACATACATTTACAAAATACCTTGTTTGTTTAATAAATCAAATATTGCTGCTTCTCATTTGCGATTTTTGAACCAGAAACATTTTGCAATCGTATCTCATGCTTGAATTAGAAGAGAGAAATTAGTTTCTCCACCTTTTTCAGCTTTGAGAGACCTCTAGGCTGAAACAGGTGTTGCACTGAAGTAGCTGAATAAACTGAAATGAAAATGCACTCCCTACATTTGTGAAAGAACCAACTGCTATGGAGAGCAGATTAAACACTGGAATAAACTCTGGGTTTAAATACTTAATAGGACTTCTTGAAGTTCAGTCTTCCAGGAGGCCAGGAGCAAATACACACCATGCAACTACCTGAATGCCATTCAAACTGTTGGGCAGACTGCTGCAACTTCAACCTTAAGATGTGTTATAAAGCTGAATCTCAGCCAAATATGAAAAGGTTCGGCTATGGGTTTTTATCCAGAGCTGAATGAAAACTCCTCTCACCTCGTCTGAGCCTTCTTTAGGTTTCATAGGGTTGGCATTGAGCAGGCCAATGACTGTGCCTTGCTCTGTCTTCCAGTGCTCCTTGTGGACTTCCCCAAAGAGGAAGAGCGAGACGCACTCACTGAGGTCCCGCAGGTCGTTCAGCCGCCAGATACTGAAGGTCCTGCCCTAGAACAGAAATTCCCTCTCCTGTCAGCTTTGGCAGGGACACTGCACCTCCTCTCGCTGTTTCTGATTTCCCCCCCTCCAGGGTTTACTGATTTAGAAAAACACAATTTGTAACCTCAGTAGAGGTTAGATACAGTATCTCCAACTACTCCATGCTGCCACTTCTGGAGTTCTTAAAGGCCAAAACAGCACAATAATCCTGCTACCACCAAACTTTCTGGTACTAAAACTGGACAGCACACTTGCTTGTTGAATAAAGAGGTTTTTACCCCACTGAACACACAAAACTATGGCATATCCAGATCTGTTTCATCCATGACTTTCTATAAGATGCATACAATACTGGGTGAAACCAGACAAGCCAAGATCGTTAATACAGAAGCTTTTCATTAATGACAAGGAGTTGGCTGATTAAGTTGAAGACCCAGGAAAGTTTCTCAGGAAGGACCCACCAGCATTTCATTTGAAGTGAGCAAGGGATACAATGAAGTTACTTACATTATTTGCACTCTGAGGAGTGACTTTCTTCACTATGACTCCAAACGTTACCCAGTCTATTTCCTCCAGATTTTCAGTAGCAAGTTTGCTCTTCAGCTGGGACAGCCGGATGAGTTTCCTGTTAGCCATTTTCCTGTCCATTTCCACTGAAGACACACGGGGTTTTCTAGAGCCAGTGAAAGCAGGCAAAAGAGAACACATCCATTGGCACAAACGGACAATCAAAACCATTCAGCACTTTCCTGGGGAGACTACATCTTGCTGCAAAACCTCTGTGCCTTACTTCACCCTGAGGTCACTTGAAAGAAACCCCCCATATCAGAAAGCTACTGATGACACTGTTTTGTGTCCAAACAGCTGCACTGCAACTCAGCCCTGAGCCTGCATTGACTCTGCTCATTTCACAATAACCAAGAATGGCTGACTGAGCTGGGAATACAGCTTGGGTTCTGGTGAGGACACTGTGAGGATTCAGAGTCCTCTTGTGGCCACACTGAGTATGGGGATGGTGAGTGGCTCCTGAGGCTTCTGTGTGGAGCAAAACTAGCTCAAGTGGAGCTCAGCTGGGTGTTGCACATGCCCACTGCTTCCCTGCTCCACTACTGAGGATATCCCAGGGAAGGCAGTGCTAATAAAATTCGAGCTCTTCTGTTAGAAAAGAGCAGAGGCAAAACCAGAAACATGGTACTAAGCCAAAAGTCAATGTTACTTAATTAGTGATCAATCAACTAGTGCTATGGCTTTGTGTTACATTCCCTGATGACAAGTGACTAATCTGGCATGGTTAAACCACATATACACATTGTGTTTTCTCTGCCATGACTGGAGGGCTTGTCCCCAGACAGAGCTCAGAGCTGGCTGCTAACCTCAGTCTCAGTCCTGAGAAGGTTTCCACAGACACTGGCTGGGAGGTTGCACTGGAGCAGGCAGGCACGTGAGGAGTCTTCTCTCTGGTCACCTTACTGGGTGTGTTCCCTACAGCAGACTTGAGAGGCTGGAACGCCAAACTGAGGACTTGCTGTGGAGGAGGAATCTTGTTCTCTTTAGCAGAAAAAGAAAGGAATAGTTCCCATTACAAAGAATAGAATAATTAATTAATAAGATCTCTGCCACTGTGACCAGACCACTCTTGGAGCAGTGGCGAGTGTAAGACTGCCCTGGATGTGTTCACACCACTGCTGGGAACTATAAGCTTTTGACAGAAGCTGAGTGTGTTCAGGGAAAGGCAGATTGAGAATGGTACCTGCTGAGGATGCTTTTGATTTCTGGATTCCTCGCTTGGCTGGCAGTAAAGGATTGCCCAGCTGGGCTGAGAAGCTTGGTGACTCTTGCAGCTTCTGAATTTTCCTTTCCTTTAAGGGAGGACAGGGAGATTTACCTGGCCAAGGAAACAAAACACTATGAGACCTCGGGATCTGGATCAGACTCTAAGCACTGCTCCAAACTGTGTAATTCCTGAATAACAAGTCCAGGTCAGTGCCATACATGGAAGCCCTTCAGCCAAGTCCTCAGCATCTGAAATGCAACAGTTGAAAACACCCGAAAGACTCTTCCCCATAACAACTTAAAACTTGGGATGTCACTGCAACCTCAAAGCTGTGGAAAGTAGAAACATCCCTCTGCTTTGCAATTTTTCCATGAAGTTTCATTACCACATCCAACAGGCTACAGCAACAAACACAGCTGTATTTACTGGGTGTACCAACATCTGCCAGTGAGAAGGGACACCTTCAGAAGAGTCTAGAGCACTTAGTCATGAAAGCTGTCCAATGTAGAATTAATTCATGATGTAGAGACCAAAACTGATTTAATCTGTAGCTGTAAGAAACAACCTGTGTGACAATACACCAGACCACCATTCCTCCTTGCTATTTAGTGTCCACTTCAGGATTATTTTAAGTCCTGCCTATAAATTCACATTGGTAAGCCAATAAATCATAAATCCATTTAATTAGTCTCATTACCAGGAGTTTTCTTCTCAGGGCCTGAACTGGATTGCTGCCCAAGAGCAGTCTTCTGCAACTGCTCCTGTAACGTCTTCATCTGTTCCTGCAATTTTCTCAGCTCAGCTAGGAAAGAAAGGAGAAGAAAAAGGATAATAATGAAGACAGCAGGAAGCCATTGCAAACAGGGATTTATGAGATCCCTGGAAGTCTGGCAGTTTTACTGCATCACAGAAACTTAGACTCAAGTCGCAATGCAGATTTACTTGATTCTACACAGCTCGTAGTGAAGGCAAACTTTTCCATACGGCCTGGAGCTGGCTCCTCTCATAAAAATATTTTACTTAGTTGTGGCATGTTCCTTCCCATGTTGATAAAACTTTCCTACTCACCATAAGACAATTTAAATGGCTGATGATTGCACTCCTTAGCATAAAGCAGTACTTCTTATATAATCAAATACATGGCCTGGACACAGGACGGGTGAAGCCAGCTCTGCTTCCACACGGCCTGGAAGGGCAAAACCTCCTGTCAATAAGCCCTGAGGGAGAAGTGATTGGTGTGCTGGTGAAAGATGCCAGGATGACAGCCCTGAAGACTGAGGCAATATTGCTTTTCATCAGACAATGCACAGGTACACAGGCAACCTTCCCCATCCTGCTCAGGCAACCTTCCCCATCCTGCTCAGCACAGCTCTGTTAGTCTCCCTGGCTTACTTAAGTCCTCTGTATTTCTTTTGGGAAAACAGATTTGGTGAGTTTGGCCATTGCACACTGAAAACTGAACTTAGAAACTTTCCCAAGGCCCTTCTGCATTCCTTCTCCAGCCATCATCAAGGAGCAGCAGGCCCTACCTTCTGCGCATTAGCTCTCTAGAGACAGATTATATCCAATAAAACAGATCAAAGATGCTGTTACAGAAACCTTGCAGTTCTTCATTGGTTTTCTCCTTGGCCTGACTGGGAGCTGAAGTGGGAACAGCTTTCTCTGCCTCCTCCTCTTCCAGCAGGTCATCTACATCTCCAAACAGCGTGGCCAGGTTCTCCTTCTGCTCATCACTCACGCTGTCCTCAGCATCAACCTCCTCAGTGTAGGACACATCATCTTCTGCATCAAAGAGCTCATCGTATTCATCGGGTTCTACCCCCTCATCCTCTGGGGCATCTTCCTCCTCAGGAGAATTCCTCTCCTCAGTTGCTTCATTTTCTTCCAGGAGGGAAGCCAACAGATCCAAGTCATCATCAGCTAAGGCAAAAATTAAACTCAGAGTTATTTCCATCCAGTTAAAGAAAAGCTGCCAAGGAATAAAACATCCAAGCCACCTTGATCACAAGCTAATGACAACTGAAACTAAATCAGAGCAGCAAGCAGCGTTCTTAAAAAAAGCACTTCAGCTTTAGCTAAAGGCATCTAGAGCAGCTTCAGCCTGTGAGGGCAGGTGGAAATGTGGTTGCAGATGCTCTCATCTTATGACACAGGCTGGCAAGTCAGCAGAAAACCTGCCAGCTACTGAGCACTGGCTTTTCCTCCTGTGCAGCTCCTTGAACAGCAGCTGCTGTTACACAGAAAAGCCTGGAACCTGTAAAGATGTAGCCAACAGAGACACCCATGTGGATTTTGCCAATGGAAGCGCAAGGCAGGCAACAAAGCACATTCTCAGATATAGTTTGCTCATGGAAAAACACAGAGAACAAAGAAATAGGGACAAGGGGACAAATAATGGAGAAAAGACAAATACAGAGAGAGGAATGGGACAGACAAAGCAGAAAAGAAAATCTGAACAAACCGAGAAACTAATTTAGGCTTTGCTGTTGAGGAAAACACCAAACCAGGCAAGGCACAGAGCAGCCTTCACACAGCAGGAAAGTGACAAGAAGGAAGGCAAGAGGCAACCTCAAAGGCCTCTGCAAATAAAGTCAGTGGAACGTAAATTCCTTCGCTAAAAGTCTTACCAGGTTTTCTGAACACTTGAACTTATTAACTAACATGTGATAAGAAGACAAGGTTCCTACTGAAAGTAAAAATATTTTCTCCCTTACCGTCCATGGTTTCACCAGGATTTCTTCAAGAGCCCCTCAAGGCAAAATATTCTCTGCTATGGGGAGAATAAAAGTGATACTGTTGAAATACATATACCTCATGTAGAAATACATATTGTGTTCAGGCTCCTTATTTGACAGCTTCCAATCCACCAGCTTGGTTTTGTTTACAGCTGCAGATGAGGACTCCACTATAGTTAAAACTCTCACATACATTTTCTACATCAAAAGTCTGACCCATGCTGAACTTGCTGCAGCATAAGGACACTACTTCTAGAAAAAAGCCTGTTACAGGCACAGAATTTAAGAAATGCCTGCCATATTCTCAAAGTAATAACCATGTCCACCTCACCAGTCCTGCACCGTAATTGCAACATTATTAGCATCATTTAACTAGTTATTAAAGTCCAACAGTTGTTATTCTCAAAAGTGTACATTCTGCGTTTCTCATAGCTTCTCCATTTCATGGAGAAGGGTCCCTGAAGAACAATGCGCACAGGCGGACATGAATGGCCCAGGGAAGCTTGGATAAGAAAGATGGGATATCCACGGAGGCCAAATGAGTCACAAACCCAAACCCTAACTGTGCTTACAGGTCTTCCTGCTGCAGAGTCCTTCGGTTTGCCCATAAATTTTGATAGCTCTCTCTTGCTCCAGAATACTTATTTTCAGCAAAACCGCAGAGCTCGCACGAGCAGGCAAGGCCAGTGACCGCCGCGGACCGCGCGCCTTTTCCCTCACAGTTCCTCTCTCCGCTCGGCCGCCTCCCGCACCCAGTGGAACCCCGACCTCCTCCGGGGCTCCCTCCCCCGCGGCTCCCCGACCCGTCCATCGCCCGGGATCGCCCCGTGTGTGCCCCGATCCCCTCACGGTCCCCGCGCTCCCCTCACGGTCCCCGCTCACCGCCGCGCGCGCTTCCCGGTACGCGCCAGAATTCGGACCGACTCCACCCCCTGCCCGCGCATGCGCGCACCGCCACCCTTAGTGCTGGCGGCGGCGGCGCCATCTTGGCTGTGGGCGGGCCGGGGGGAAGGGGCGGGTGCCCGCTGAGGGGTGGGAGGTGCCGGCATGGGGCTCGCAGAAACACAGAGTTGATGAGGTTGGAATCACCCTTTGTGTGAAGAAATTTCTCCCAATGTCCAACCTAAACCTCCCCTGGTGCAGCTGGCGGCCATGTCCTCTCATCTTGTCGCTGGTTCCTGAGACCAGAGCCCGACCCCACCTGGCTGCACGCTCCTGTCAGGGAGTTGTAGAGTGAGAAGGTCACCCCTGAGCCTCCTTTTCTCCAGGCTGAGCGCCCCCCCAGCTCCTTCAGCTGCTCCTCATCACATTTGTGCTCCAGACCCTTCACCAGGCACGCTCCAGCACCTCAATGTCCTTCCTGAACGGAGGGGCCAGAACTGGACAGAGGATTCACGGTATGGCCACACCAGTGCCCAGCGCAGAGGGAAGAATCACATCCCTGGCCCTGCTGGATACCTTATTCCTGGTACAGGCTCTGGCTAAGCCCCTTTAGCTGCAGAGTTGGCCGCGTCTGGGCAGAGTGGCCGCAGGGAGGGGTCACAGCAAGTGCCATCCCCATCTGGATAACATAAATAGCATCAACACTTCTGTTACACCAGCAAATTCAGTCCCAGTTACTGTCACGTGCAGCTGACAGAAGGTTGTAGTTTGGTTCAGTATTTCTTTGGTCCAACTATAATTCTGTGAAAAACACTTCTGAGGATGTACAAGCTCATTGCTGGACTGCAGTTAGCAATGACAACAGAAAAATAATCCTCCCTGTAGCACGAACAGGTTTCAGTCTATTGTGGCTTTATTCTTTGGAGTTCCTTGCCCCTCCTGATTTTTACTATTAGACTTACTCTTTTATCTTTCTACAAAGACCTACTTCACCTAATGCCCATGTTTTCCTGTTAGTATTCCTGTGCTAAGATCCATTCTCTTTGAAACCTCCTCAAATGATTAATTTTGACCTGACGGATGCATAAGTTATTCCTTCTTTGCCTTTCACATTGATTTTCTGTGTTTTCATTAAGGTTCATACTGCTCAGATGAAATCTGCTCTATTATCATTCTGTTAGTTTGCTTCTGGCCTAGTAGCATTTCCATCAGATTTTGATCATTGCAGAATCCATAGCTGTCACAAAGCTCCCATAATAAAATTGGATTCAGGGTAAAAAAGCCCATAAATCCTACTTAAAGGAACCAATTAAAAGGCAGTAAGAGATTGCATCTGCTGGGACTACTTCTAACTGATGAAGAAGGTTGCAACCAGGCTGATGAATTCCTCTTCACAAGAGTCAGATCTTATGTTACCTGAAATTATGGATGAAGTTATATATGAGCTATAATAGAAAATAAGAACCCAAAGTCTACAAGTGATAATTAGAACAGTAACAACAAGCAAAGTAAAAAAACTTACTCAAATTACAAGGGCAAAAAAGGGATTGTCTCCCTTTTGTCGAGATAAAAACACATGGGAGGGCATGAACAGAACTAATCCACTACAGTTCTTTCTACAGAAGCTTTTCAGACACAGGAATTTGCAATTCTGTTTCAGTCTCCCAAGTATTTACAGGCATAGATAAATTTATAATTGTATTAGATTTATTTTGATATGTGAAAATCCACTATACTCTTTTCAAATTAGGTTACATCCAGCTCAGTGCTTTCTACCACAATACTGTACAGATTCAAATGCTTTTATTATAATAAAGAAAAATTAAGACAACATCTTAAAAATTAACAGTTCTATAAAACCAAGTGACTTTAGTACACCAGGAGCTACATATATCAGACCTAACTGATCTGTTTTAAACCTTACCCACATCTGGCTAAAGCAAGAAGTTACATAAGCCATCAAAAATTTAACATCAGATTAGTATGGTCACAAGGGCAGCAATAAAATTGCCATCTGGAGAAAGAGCAGGGTTCACTTCAAATGCTCAATGAATACAGCACTATTCCATTTTGCTGAAAGCTTCTCAAACAGCTTTTTTTGTGTATTGCTTTCCTGGTATATGGTGTATGAGAGATGAAGTATTGACAGGCTCACAGTACTTTGAGTTGATCAGAAAATATCTCATCTCTCCTCTGACTTCAGTGATTCAGCCCCGTTCTGCAGAGCAGCCACAGAGCATAGCACTTCAGGGGAATGTTCCTGAAAGATTTCACAGCAGCAGACACACTGCAAGTTCTGTAGCACATTCATGTTGTTAATCTATGAAAACTCCTTCCCTAAAGCAGATTACAACAAGATTAGTGACTACAGGGCAGGGGAAGAGTTTTACCCTTTTCCCATTGAATAATGAGAAAACCCCTGAAAACCTCCTTCACAGAACATAAGAGCTGAGCATTATTTGAGAAAAAAGAAAAAAACCCCAAAGTGTTTGGCAGGTGAAATTCCAGAAGACAAAGAACTGGAGGGCATCACTCAATTAATGCAGTCCATAACATGAATCTGCAGCGTGTCCAAATCAGGTAGAATTTCTTGACATTTAGGACACGAATAAATTGAAATATTCTGCTGCTCTGGCCAATCTTGACTATTAGTTCCTGCAAGCAGAAAAGATAAATGATTGCCTGTTACATTACCTGATTTTGCTCTCTGCAGCTACCCAGCTGCCAGAACAGCCACAGGGAAGCTGCCTGCAGCCAAGCAAAGCTGGTTTAACCTGAACCTGGCCCCGAGAGCTGGAGAAGGTGCTTGCAGTACCTCTTTGGACAAGGTGAGGCGAGTGCTCCCGATCCGGCATCCTGGCTCCGTGGCGACTCTGCATCTCTGCCAGAGAGGTTCTGCAGGGAATAAACAAGTCAAGGGCTCTGAAAGCAGACTCCTGTCAACTGCTCATGCATTTAGTTCGTAACTGCTGTCAGAAACAGGACCTAGAAACGCCACAGCTTTGTGAGATCATGCCAGGACCCTGAAATCAGGGTCATGCAACTGACACCAGCAGCAGGATTTGGGCAGCCATACACCCAGGGATCTACAGTACACTTCTCTGGAAAGCTCCAAAGACTCTCAGCTGTTCAGGGAAAACTGCAAGTTTGCTTACAGCAGAAAAGCAACTTATATCAGAAAAGGGGCTCAGTGTATGGTTCATGTGAAATGTAACTTGATTCAACTACCACAGAACTCAGAGCTGGGTACTCAGCACTGCCTCCTGGAGAAGCAGCAGATATCCCTGGCACACATGCAGCAAGATTAGCTGCAGATTCACTGCTAAAACTGAGGCCAGAACCCAAAGAAACTCACATGGATCAACAGGGAGAATTTACCAAGCACGAATCATCTGAAATGAAAACTTGCTAAGGCACCCAACTAAGAACTAACACACTTTACAGAGATTCTACCAGAAAATTAAAATGCGAAGTCAGCCAATTCACTTGTTTTCTCCTTTTAAATTCAAATTAAGCAAGAAATGTCTGCAAAGTTATTTGCCTTTCTACTGAGATGCTCACAAGACAATGTTGGTCAACGCCAGTACACAGAGTAGCAGGACAGTGCAAAGGCAATTCAGCCAAAGTCTGTTCTCACCGGCCAAGATCTTCCAGGTTTTGCTGCTCTTTTAGCAGGTATGCCAGCTGGACAGCCAACTGCTCCTTCTCCTCATGGATCTTCTCTCTTGCTGCCCTCTCAGCATGGAAATCAGAACAATAAACCTCCATCTGATCAGAGAAATGAAATCAGGCTGAAAATAAGGAACTTTGACTGAATCATATTCATATATTACATGTCAAAATCACAAATCTGTATCATAATCTGCATATACTCAAAACACTCACACACTGCAAAGCCAAGACCTGCACTTTTCACAAGGTGAAGGAGACCTAACACTTTCTGGGCTCTGTAGAAGATACTCCAAGTGTCTTACCCGGGACACAGCTGTTGCCTCTGCTGTACAGAGGCAGAAACGAGACACAGACAAGCAGCGAGGAGGTGACTTTACTGATTACACTGGCAAATCTATGGCTCAGAGAGGGGAACCAGGCCAAGATGCCAGTTCTGTGCCTTAAATGTGAGGCAAACCCTTTTTAGTCACTTAACACATGCTGGTTTGAGTAAAAGAATCCTGAAAACATATGCAGTGATTCTTAAGCCAGTGGTTCTAAATACACATCCACTCCCAATTTCTGTTTGTTGTGCCAGACTCCAGCATACACAATTCCTCCTACAGAGCACTAGAATATAGTGGGTAAAGGCTCTGCAGGGATCTGCAAGGCAAGCCAAGTAAGGGGAATTAGGCTTTGAAGTTGAGAAGACTTATTCAGCATTCCAGAGTGAGCCATTAAACACCTCCTGGATCGGGGAAGTTTCTGAAAGAAGAGCTGATACCTGAGCACGGAGCACAGACATAGTTTCAAGGTCCTCCTCTTGCTTAGCAATTATCTGCTTCATTTCATCTATCTGGAGCTGCTTTGCAGCAAGGGCTTGTTCTGCCAACTCCACCTTTGCTGTCAGTTGTTCCACCACAGCTTTATCCACTCTGTCCAGCTGCAAAGAGGAACTGTGATTATGAGATGAACACCAAATATGACCCTCCTCAAAGTGAATGTTTGCTTCTTACTCCTCCTGTCCTTGGAAGAGGTTCCAATTTTGGTCACCAAAGGAACTTGGACTAAGAGAACAGTGGTGACTGATATTTTACCTTGAAGATTAGTTTTGAGTTTTCAAACTACATTGTATGAAGTTAAAAGACAACTCCCTAGTGGACACTGCAAAAGATGTTTTCCTAGTTTCTGAAATTACACAGAACAATCTGGCACTTCCATAGTGGTTCATTTATTAACAAGACCTCACTGTGGCAGGCATTCTATTTAAGAATACAAAAATGTTTAGAGATTTACCTTCCCACAATTTTATAAATGATGCTGCAGGAACACTGATGTGTTTATCACTTCTGTCTAAGGACTGGACTCTAATGCTGCACTGCAGATTAGACCTTACCTGGAAAACACCATGGAATTACTGATGTGTGGATAAAGTTTTCTGTAACTGACACCACAGGTGTTTATCAGAGCAGTGCTGCTATGTTGCATGTTATTATGTAGGAGTGATGACAATTGTTTCCTGCCCAAATTTGATCCTAGAGATGTTCTCCCATCCCTTCCTGCTCACCCCTAATTAATTACAAATTCTTCTTGCGATGAGTTTACCTCTTTGAGTTTCATTTCATCAATTTTTCTCATTGCCTCAGTGAGTTCTGGAAGGAGTTTGCTGTATGAATCCTGGAGGTTATTGTATCTTGCCCTGTTTATGACAAAAAAAGAGAGGAAGGTTTGAAACAATTCTTTGAAATCCAAATAATGTTAGAACTTGGGAAAAAAAGCCACTACTGGTTCCTTGCAAATCAATCTGCATTTCTGGTGAGAAAAAGTCATGCTCCATGACTCTCAACATCTCCCTTCCAATGAGTTGTGTGCTGCTCTATCCATGGATTGAGTGCAAACCAATGTCCTTACTGTTCATCTGCATTTCATATTAAAGAATCCATCACTCAGTATTTTTATATGAAGCTCACAAATTCTGTTCAAAATGTAACACTCCTCTTAGGAAGACATCCAAGTCTTGACTCAGACTTGAAGTGAAGGAGAATTCATCAGAAGAACCACACACAGGCTCCAGAGATAACAAGCAGCTTCTGCAGCAGCTGAAGACGTGTCCTTCAGGAAGTTCAGCCTCTCTGAACAGCTTGGACTGACATTTTCACACTCCTTACATGGACTGCACATGAAAGGGAGCCGGGAGCCAATGCAAACAGCCTCTCTTTGCCTCAGCTTCATCACACACTTGACTCTCATAGTGCAAACATATTGTAGGGATTGCAGACCTCTTCATTGATGTCACTTTCCCAGCACTGTCACCACCTGACTTGTCCCTGCCCTCTGCATTTACCGCTGCTGGTCAGTGGCACAGCTGCTGTCACTCCTCTGCTTCCTCCACTTGTATGTTACACCCGGCTCTATTCCACCTTTGACTTTATGGTTCCAAAAAGATACAAGTCAGAGTTGACAGCTCAAGTATTCTTATGAGAGGTTCACTAGATGAAAGAATACAGACTTCAACTTCATCATCTACAAACATAACATAGTTTCAAAGGGTGAAGGACACAAAAGTAGTACATCAGATTCAATTCCCCTTTGGCCAGGTTCCCTTGGACTTTGCTTCCTCACTGACAATACCTCCCTGGAATAAAAAACCAAGTCATACTCACTTTTCTTCATGTGTCTTGGCTTGTTCCAGCTTGACCTCTGCCTGCATGCTCTCCACCTGAAGTTCCAGCTTTTTGATGGTGTATATTAGCTGCTGCTTCTCCTCCAGTTCCGATGCAGCAGCCAAACTTTTTCTTTCCAGTACCTGGCACCTGACAGAACAAGAAAAAAAGGTTGATCTCTCTTATTCATCCTTTCCTGATGGATTTTGCCCACTAGGCATACAGAAAAAGAGTATTTGTGTGGTTCACTTTAAAGGCTTATTTTGATGAACAACACAGAAAGAAAAGAATCAGTCTATACAAAACCATCAGAAAGCACAGCTACTGAAACCAACACTTATTTTCTTATTATTATGAATCTCAAAGAACTGGAATTGGACAGGAAACTAAGCAAAAAAAGTGAGGGTCTTGTAACCACTTTTATAACCTACACAATTTTCTTCAAAAGCCCAGACAGCTCATGTGAAAAGGTCATAACCAACTCCCTTGGATTTTTCCCCTAAAGCCAGAATAAGGATTGATTATGTGAAGGAGCAAACAGAAATGATTTGTCTTTACATCATGAAGGGTTAAAACCCAAATCTTATAATTCAAGGAACTGAGGTTCTATTTGTAGATCTAGGTTGACAGCTCAAATTTTCTAACAATTGCTGTATTTCTGCACTTCACCACTTACAAAGAAGGAGCACTCTTTTACAGCACTTCTATGAAACAGTTATTTAAGTCGATATTTGTAGAGCTGGTGAGTTTCCCAAGGTGGGAGTTATCATACAAGTATGCACTGGGTGTCATGACAGAACTTTTGCTCTTCTGAGCCTTACTTTTCTTGAAGTTTCTTCTGAATCAATTCTGCTTCTTTTAACTTCTCATGGGCTTCCTGAAGCTCTTTAAACAGAGCACAAACTCGCAGATTCAAGGCTTCTACTTCACTGCCAACCTTTTAGAGAAAAGATAATGAAAATTACATATGGACAATTCAAGATCGTTAAGTTGCAGGCTAAGAGAGATAAGCATGACGTCCCACTCTATAGAAAACAGCCTAAGTCAGTTTGCACAGTTACACCCTATACTCAGTAACAAGGCCCCATCTACAAGGTTTTACAATTATTCCACACTGAAACCCCCACTGTTCCACTAAAGATCTACATTTTACCACAGGAGCAAGTAACAGGAGCTCTGCTGACAAGAGCCCCTGAGGAAACCCAGCAATGTACATGCAAATGGCAGCCAGCACAAGCACAAGTGCTCACCTGAGTATCAGCACTTCAATGAGGAGCTTTGGGCTCAGGCTGTAACTCAGGCAAAGCTGAGATAAGAGCACTGGAAAGCATTAATTAACAAAGACATAATCTGCTTTCCCTAGGAAGGGCATCTCTTGGCCTGACTGCAGACTGGTCTTGTTTAACCAATCCAGCCCTGCCCTAAAATACTTGTCCTGACCTTCAGAAGGGCACAGGTCTCCAGCAGTGTATAGTGTATTTCCCAGTCCCATGCAGCACTTCAGAAACCCACACACCTCACATACAAGCATTCCCAGTTGCACTGAAGCAGCACGGATCTCTCTCCAAGGCTATGGGATTGCACTCTCACCTCACACAGGAGCTTACAGCTGCAGGCACAGAAGTCTAAGCATCTGACTGGAGCTGAATCCCAACCCCAGCATTCTTTCCAACCCTTAACTGAAAACATCATGGCTCAGTTTTTGCCTGGAACTGCATCTCAATCCAAGATAGTTATGCCCCACCATTGTAATCCAACTGAAAACATGAACAAACCTAAAGCAGGTGCCATATGAGCTCCACATTTAAAGTCTGTTTTATAGTTATGCTGTCACTGGATTCTGATCCAAAAGCTGACCTAGAAAGCAGTGAGGAAACTCACACACAGTCTAGATGATTTCTGCAGGTAGAAATTACTGTATCTCTGTTTAGTGGGCATGGCCAGGGCAATAAGGTATAACTGCATTTATGCCAAGCCTCCCTAATTCTTGGCCACCAATCCCATCCCTTTGCAGTGGCTGACGTGATTTGGAACCACCTCCAAGATACTTATGGAGAGTTCAAAGTTCACTTCCATTCCCTGTGCAGGACAATTGCCCCTTGCTCCCTAAGTGCAAGTGGAAATCTAGACCCTGAGGTTGGTAACCTCCACAAGTCAGCTGTATGTTGTTATATCTTGGCTGAGGACAGGAACTCACAGCTTCTGAACTCTCTTCTTCCTGTTCAGTTTGTGTCCCACTCTCCAGGCAGTTTCTGGTTTCCTTCTCCAGCTTTGACAATCTGGAAAAGAAAAGGAGCCAATAATGATGGATTTGGCTTATGTTTCAGGTGAGATTGTGACTATGCAAGGATTTCATGCAAGTGATGTACTCTCTTTGTAACATCACAGCCACAAAAAAACCCACAAGGCAGAATGGAAAGCACAGACATGCAGGAAGGCCTGCACAATCATGGGGGTTCTTGAAGAACACAGGACACTGTGTACATTTAATTAAAATGGATGTGTAAGTCTGCAGGTGTAGTGAAGGTCATGACATTCAGTCCAAAGGGATTGATCTTTGGTACAGTCCAGAACTGCCAACTCTTGGGAAAGAGGTCAGTCTGTTCACTGAATTCAGTGATTAATGTTGCCTCTCTTTTCCTGTGGTATTTTCAGGGGCTGAGATTTCTAAGAATTGTTTGGTTATGACTCATTACCTCTTCTAGGAAGACCACATAGAAGCAATTACTGTGACACCAACCTTTCATAGCAGATAAAGTCCAGGAAGCCTTACTCTGTCTGTGTGAAGTGGGGATCTGGAACTGCTTGGGGAATTTGCCACTCGTGAACAGTCGTGCTGATTCGTACCCACAGAACTGAGCTGAGACAGACCCACAGATCTCACTGTGAAAACTCTCTCTCTTAGACAAGTTTGGAATTAAACTTATTTTAGACATTTCTAAGGAGCTTTTGCAAGCTCACACACTGCTAAGTGCAGCCTGCCAATATCACGAAGAGGACTGTAATCCTGTTTTAAACATAGTGATTTGGTTAAGGCCCCACACAGAGATGATTCATACAAAACCAAATAACATGGAGGAGTGAACGGAGAGAACCCTCAACCAGTCATCATATCTCTCTGAATAACCCGAGGATAGTTCATACCCAAGAGGAAATGGGTAATTTGCCTTCATCTGCGACACTTCAGGAAATCAAAATAAAATCTCTTTTGCTCATGAAAGAGAACCTGTGGTTTATCCCTGTAAGGACTACCACAAAATGTTATTACAACTGAGTGCTCGGTTAATTCCCCTTCCAAATCACACTGATATTTCAGCTTGTTGCTGATCATACAGAGACTTGGTAACTGCAGCAGCCCTGAAAGAAAACAGCTCCAAATGTTACAGAGCACCTACTTCATACCTGTCTTTGTGATCTTGCAGTTCCTTCTCAAGTTTTTCCCTCTTTTGAGTTTCATTTCTAAGGCAGCAGAGCAGGTGACTCACAGTTAACTCCTCAGACTCCAAATTCTTAGATTCATCTGCAGATTTGCTCCTGCTTCAAACCAAACCAGATGTGAATAACAACAGCTACCCCTTTAGCAGAGTATTCCCTTAACCCTAATGTTGGATCCAGTCTGAGAGGCCACCATTCCACACATTGCTGGAAACCAGTGCTCTGAGCAAAGGGCTCATTCCCACTTCCCAAGAGCCAAGACCAGTAGTCACAGCCCCTGTGTGTGCAAATGAAGGGCTCAGGCAGTCCCTTTGCAGCTGGGGGAACAGTTTAGCACTTAAGCAAGGAAAGCAAAAGCAGTCATGACAATACAAAACCCAATGCACTTACTCTGACCTATTTTGCAGCCCTTTCTGCAAAGTGCTGCTGTCTGTTCCTACAAACAACATTTTTTTGCAGTAAAACATGGAACATTTCTAATCTCTGCCTCGTTCCTGTACAGGAAAAGAAAGCATATCCCACTAAAAATGGTCATCAGAAATCACTTTCTTTCTCAGAAAAAAAATCTCTTTAATGTTTCACCCTCCTCACATTCTATAGCTCTTTTCAAAATCATATTATGCTACTGTAAAGTGAACCAGAACAAATACAAAGATCCCAAAAACAGGGTAAGTGATAAAATACGGTAATCCATTACCTCCATTTTTATGGCCATTTAGACAGAAAGTCAAAATCCCCAAACTGTATGGAAGATAGGCAAGTTATACTGTACATTTCAGAGTCTCAGCTGTAAAACAGCATGTGTTAAAAACTCTGCTTTTGTAGTTCAGAAAAGAAAGCGAAGCAGAGTCTTCTGTGTGCTCCTGAAAGCTAGAAACCTCTGGTGAGCAAAATTCAATATCCAAAAGACAGTGTTCAGCCAGGATATTTTAAGTAAATAACTTTTATCAGGGGATTTTTAGTGCAGTTCTACCCTTACAGAAATAAATCCATCCTGAGTGGATCACATTTCTTTGAACCTGTCAACAGCACCCGTCTAAAGTTTCAGTGCTGGACAAAGACACGTGGTGACACTGGAAATATTTTACGAGGTACGTAGGCCCCCTGTTCTTGTAGATATGGCCCAGATTCTCCTCCAAAGGTAAGCAAATTCCACATGGAATGTCTTCTCATACTCAGTGTTCTCACAAGCCACAACTAACAACAAGCTCAATACTTTCAGCCTGGTCTGTGGTCAACAACTCTCTCAGTTTCATCCACAGCTGTAACACTTGTTTTTTTTCTCCTCCTTCAACTTCTTATCTGCATGCTGAGGGACAAGTTTCTATATTATACTGAAACACTGTTCTCCCTTGCAGTGACATAGGAAGTGACAACTTGCACATGGAGCACAGCTTTCTGGCCTGCTATGTCCTCAGCATTTTCGATATCCTTCCCTTTCAAAAGCAAAGGCACAAAGTGAGTAAGAGTTCAGCCAAAACCATCTAGCTGCTAAATTGGGCAGTATCCAAAATGGAAAGTTTAACAGTATCAGATGTCTATGTCCACCAGGAGTAAAGGTTCAGCCAGGGGCAAGAAAGTCCCTTGTGTCCTAGAGCTGATGTAAAGATCAAATTTTGAGAAGTAACCCGAACAGAATGCTGGCATCTTAAACCCAGTAACCTGAAAAGCAAGGACTGTATTGCACTGTGTGTCGACCCCCATCATGGATACACTTCACACCAACCACACACAAACAGGGCCAGATCTCAAAGGCTACAAGATCTCTGACTCCTACCAACATCAGTATAATTGGGTAGAGGACAGATACTCTATTAGTTGGTCTCCAATGACTAGGAGGGAAGAAGTCCCTGTAGCTTCTATCTTTGTCTTTTCTGTTTGGCCTCCCTCAAAAGCCTGAAGAGTTGGCAAGAGTTGGCCACCAATGCCTGGCCAACTGGCCAGAATATGCACTCCCTCTTGTCAGCTAGTAAAAATTGGAAGGAAAAATGTCAGAGAGCTGAGGGTCTTACCACATGCTAGGAAGGTAGAGCTGCTGCAATGGAGGGGTGCAAAACCAAAGAGAAAGAGGATTTTCCAGCGCATTCCTCATAGAAAGAGGTTCCCTTACATTGAAAGCAAAACCCGAGGCAGAAGCCTGAATCACACACATCACACAAGAACCTACGTACACGTAGACAGCAACATTACTGGGCATTTCACCACTATCCTCTTGATGTTCCTTTGCAGTTCTATTTATTTCCCCTTCCTAGGAGAGAAAAAACCACTATTAGTTTGGTATTTAGACTAAGCAGGACAGAGTTTTTTTATTTGAGTTAAGGAATGAAGAAAAACAGGGAGAATTGCTATCATGGCAACACCGATAAATAAAAAAACTCCTACAGATATCTTCATGTTTGGAAATTCTTAATTTAAATACTTCACATGCCTTTCCCTGTATCTCTTCCAGCTTGATAAGGGAATAGGAACAACAATGAGATTTGCCCTTCTCCATTCATCAGCAACTTCCACAGCCACTGTCCCCTGTGAAGATGACTGGGCACAACACAGCAATTCAGTGGCTCTGCAGGTGACTTTCAATATAACCCCAGAAATCACTCTCCTGCCTCCTAAAAGAACCACTCTTCCTTCCCACTACAAAGCCCAGTCCTTGATCTTTCTATCCCAAAAGAGAACCCTTTTAGCAAAAAAAGGGAGAATGCATCCATGAGTTTTCTCTGACAATTCCAAACAAAATTTAATTAAATTTTTAAAATTTCTTGTTGCACATCTACTTTCCAGAGAGGATATAGGGAATAGAGGAATAGCAGAGGCCTGCATTTTCACATTTCAAGTTTGCCTGTGAAGATTTTCCAGATAAAAGAACAGTAAAAAAAGTACATTTTTATGCCTCTAGGGAATACTCTATAGAGTTTTGCACATAAGTTTTATTTGCCTGCATCTCTACTTATCTGTCAGTAGGAAGTAAACCTCATTCTCAACAGAAAATGCCCTCTATCTATGCACAGGTGTTGCCCCTTAACAAAACAGTACTGCTGTTCCCAGAAATTCCAACTAAGATAAGACTTAACATTTTTAGCAAGTGCAGTAGAGGCTATCCGTGGAATTAATTTACTTTGAGCTTTAAAGTGGAAGGACAAATATTAATTCCAAGTCCTTTATCACTACATCTTGTAACACACAAGTGCTCCACAGCAGGTAATGTAAGAGACCAAAGAATCACAGAATTGTTTAGGCTGGCACCTGGCTGCAGGTTCCTGTGTTCCTTTTATTCCCTTTACTTACGTTCATCCCAATCTCCACAAAGGAATCATCTGCTGAGATGTTGAGCTTGACCTGCAGCTCTGAGATGATGGCGAGCAGATCTGCCTTCTCCGCTTGGAGCCGCTGCACCTGGGACTGCAGCTGCCTCACCTCCTTCTCGGGGGCCACGCAGCCGTCCTGGGACAAACACAGCCTGCATTAGGGGTCCACAAGGGAACTCCAGCCAAGGAGCACAGCCTGAACAGAACAGTGTCCTACATCCCTTCTTCTCTGTTCAGGCTTGCCTGGAGAACCCCACTGTACAGACCCCTAAACTGTGTTTTGGTTCACTCAACAGCAAGAAGTCTGAACCGTGGAACCAAGTTAATCAAACACTGGGCATCATGCTGCTGGGAAACATGGCACTGGTTCTCTGAATGCACGGATAATTAGGATGTCAATTTTTGCCTAAATCTATGTCTTTTGCTGCCACATAGGATATCAGCCAACCTCCAGAAATATTGCCTTTTTTGACTGATATCCCTATTCCTCTTTTCCCAAATCTAACCAAGATTCAAGGGAGAAAAGACCAGTGGGCAGCGATCTTTTTCACATGCCCCATTCTTGGTCTTTCCCCACCATACAGCTTCTGTACCCATTTCCATGTATAAATCTCCCCGATTCCCTGACCTTCACAAAAAGTCCTGGATCACTTGCACAAAGTCTCTGCTCCTCACAGATTCTCCCCAAACTTCTCTCCTTCCAATCACGACCATCTTCTTCACCTTCTGCCTTTTCCCTTTCTCTAGGATGCTCAGAACCCTCTCTTAAGTCTCTAGATAACAGGTAAGACACGTTTTTTCCTCTCCTTTAAATGCTGCTCCCCATTATGAAACTTTCCCTATGAATTTGTTTCTTCCTCGTTCTGTAACCTGAGCCTTCCACCTCCTGATAATGTCTTTATTACACCACATACCACCAATGCAAATGCTGGACAATTCCTGGAGTCTGAATTTCATTCTAAGCTATGATTATGCCAAATCTCCAAACTACCTCTGTTGACAATGTCTCATCCCACAATTGCACTCTCCCCCTCTGACCTGCTGCTGCCTCTGATTTTCTGTTTATACTGTAAGAGGATGCATTTTGAGTCAGTGAAGGAGAGAGATTTTACTCAGGCAGGCTGGAAAACTCTGGCAACAGCATACTTTAAGCATTCAAAGTACAAGAAGTTCTACAACAGGTAGAAGGATTATAAATCCTCTACTTTTCCTTTAAAACAATGTTCCAGATTTATGAAATTCTGAATGATTCATGAAATCCTGAATTTTCTTGACAATCCTGAAACACACCTTTCAGTTTGTAAAGATTGCGTAAGTAATACTTACACAATCACACTATTTAAACATGACTTTTCTCCCCCTTGCATCTTCTGAGCTTATTGGTCAATTTTGATTTATATGCTGAAACATTTCTTACAGAGTTTCATAGAACAGGAGAGGAAATGAGAGTCTGCAAGTGACTCTCTTGAGAAAGAGGTTAATACACTCATCCTTCATCAGACAACAGAGAATCCACATGGGTCCTGGAGGTACCAGACACCAGAATGCATCAGTTTGGCTCTGCATGGAACTTCTTGTTAAGCAACTTTTCACATGACCATGTGGGACACAAAGCCAGTTTTGTTTTGATCAGCTTTGCCCACAGACGCCTTCAGTACCACCTGCAAAATGTTGCCTGGCTACTGTGCAACCACCTGCAACATTAGAAATGAAGTGTAACAGAGCCAAAGGCAGGACACAGACAGAGAGCTCAGTCAGACTCAAATGGAGCAGCAGAAGCACAGATCTAATCTGACCTCAGTAAAAGAGCTTTCATAAAAGAAGACTGATATAATAAAAACAGATGGCATGTAATTTTTTTTTGCTTGTTTACATGTCAGCTTCTCCCTGGAAACACAATACAAAAAGCAATTAAATGATCACAAGAGACAGATAATCTAACAAGCAAAGGGAAGGATAAAGTCAAGGGATATCCAAGAATAAATTAAAAATCAGCAAGAAATGCTAATTCTTACTTATTACGTAAAAAAGTTTAATTATTATTGTTTATTAAATGCTATCGAAAATGTAAATTATCTCATGTGTGCCATAATTTTCTGCTACTACACTCTAAAAGGCCTCAACTTTACAAAAAAAGTCAGGTCAAGACCATTTGTTAGAGCCAAGGATAAAAATGGAGATGTTAACAAATCTCCAAACCTTCCAGTGTGATGAATCCTAGAATCACAGAAGGGACTGAATGCTCCAGACTTTCCATTCAAAAGCATGTCAATCCAACCAATTCCTTATTTACCATTTCAGCTCCTTCTTCTCTTTCCTTCAAGCTCTGAAGTTGCTGCTGTAGCTGTTCATTTTCAATGCACTTGGCCTGCAAGCACTGCTTTGCCTCCTTGAACTTTAACTCATAAAATTCTCGTTCTTCTTTCTGCTTCTCTCTCCAGGTGGAAAGTTCCTCATATCGGTCCTTCATAGCTTGGTTGTGCAACTTCATGGCTTCTAAAAGGTAGCCAGAGACAAGACATTGAATCACATTAATACTCTGTCCATGAAACAGCACATTTCCACTGCAGTGAGCTCAGCATTCTTCAGTATCAAATGGGTTGGCAATAATTGGGTATGAAATGTGAGCCTCTGTCTGGCGTACCTTAAATACCAAGCCAAAACTAAACCTACCATAGTCTGTTAGCACTATAATAAATAGCATTAATTCCACTGCTGAGATCACATGCCCACATTCTCTGACTTCTTGACTTTCTCCTAAATCAAGAAGCCAGAAAGATTGTTCACAAGAGGTACTTGGTATCTTGCTGTGTGTGGTATTTACATGACCAGCCCAAATGAAACTGCTGAACTGAGCTCCTGAAACTACTGAGGTTGGCAGGGAAAACATTCTAGGCTGGTAAATTCCTGCATGGAAACAGATGCTATCAAATCAAATGTCTCAAATATGCCCAACAATGCTCTCCTCCAATATTTGGTTAAGATTCAATTGCAAGCATTGAAAAAATTTACCAAACAACTTACAGCCAAGTCAGTTCCCTGTAAGTAACACAGTCAGTATGTAACAATATCAGTCTTATTATTGCAAAATGCTTACAAGATTTTTAGGCAGAGTCAATGAAATTATTTTAGACATGCTTTTTTTAAAGCAAACAACTCAAAGCTGGTTGCTTAAAAATCCATTATAGTTGTATTTTCCAGTAACTTCCATTGCGTCCTGATGTCATATTAAAAACTGTCCATAAATCCTTCAGGTTATAAAAAACCCCCAAAGTCTGGAGAATAATGCTGCAAGTTAGGAGTTACAGCAGCTGTAAATATGCCCCAGAATATTATCTTATACAATATTTAGCAAAATACCAGAGGTACTTCTACAAACAACCTTCCTGCCAGATACCCACGAGACAGAGAATGTGGACCAGGTCCAAAAATGATTCAGGAAGAATTTAAACACTAGTGTAAAATCACAATACAGGAGATATGTGCCTTCATGCTCTGCTGTCATATAAACAGTGAGATACCTGTCTTTTATACAGAAAATTCTCAGATCCCCTGGGTTTTGCTCTAACCATTTAAAGAAAAAAATAACTGACACCTAAATTCCTGGGATCCAGAAACAAATCTATCTCACTCAAAGGACTCAAACCATTAGGAATTTTCAGGGAAAGCTATTAGTTTCTCCCAGATGTACCCTGCCATAGCCACCACTCCTTTTTGAAGTACAGGAGGTATAGTACCCACCCCTCCTCATGCAGCTTTGGCAAAATGTTTGTAATGGAGCCAACAGTTCTACAATACAAACCAAAAAAACCTTTCAGAGGTTGATGAGTGAAAAGCACATCATAGGAAGAGATTTTTCATGTAATCTTCTAAAATACACAGTGCTATATTGCTTATATATAAAATTCTAGAGCAAGTTAAGTCGCCCTTACATTGGGCTGTTCTCCCCCTAATCTACCACACCAATTCAATTTGATGTGTCCTACCAAATATCCTATTGATGTGTCTTATCAAACTGGCATTGCCACTTGCAGAGTCATTTATACAGCAAATACTAACCAGCAAGGGCAAATAAGCACAGAATTCATACTCATAGGACAAAACAAATCCTTCAGAAAAGACTCGAGGGTCTTGCATTTCAAGGCCAGCTCACATGCACATTCACCTTTTAACTCATTGTTCTCAGTGATGAGTTCTTTCATCTGCTGCACCATCTCCTCCGGGGTGTAGGTGTTAAGGGCTGGGGCAGCCACGCCATCCACTCCGTTTTCCATTTTACTCTTGGAATGCTCTCCATTTTCAGCAGGACGGCCCTTCAACTTGCTGGACATCTCCGAAGCAGCTATGACAAGGTTTGCCAAGAGAAACTCTCAATTTCGTGCCCAATTATAAAGAAACCACAATCACACACTCATTTTACTAAGTCACGCATGCCACATGCCTAGTCATAGCACAGGGGCACATTCAATCTCTCTGACCCCGCTACACCAGAGTATCCTGAGTCAATCTCCCAGGGGCCTAAAGGACATGATCCCCGAGACGTCTTTCGGGCTAACCAAGCCTTCCTCAGGCGCCCATTCCCCTGGGAATGAAACGAGACTCCCGCCTCACCCACTCCCTTCCAGCCCTGACAGCACTCGGGCCCCGCCGCCCGCCCGGCCCTGACAGCGCCCCGGCGCCGCCTTTCACGCCGAGATCCCGTTTCCGCTGATTTTTAACTTTAATTTTCGCTTTCTTGTCCCCTTTTCCCGTTCTCCGCCATACCCCGCCGCAGTGCTGGGGAGGCTTCGGCGCCCGCACCCGCCGCTGCCCGGGCACGGCCGCTCCGTCCCTGGGCCAGACCGGACTCGAGGAGCCGCAAAGCGGCGTTTTCCCACCTCGCCCTTCCTTCCCGCAGGCCCACCCCGGATCCGCCGAGTCACCGGGCGAGCCCGGGCAAGGCGACCGCCGCCCCCCGCTCCGGGCCGGCCTCAGGGACCGCGTCCCCGCTCACCCCTCACGGCGCGCCCATGGCGGCGGCAGCCCCGCTCAGCTGACGGACGGACTGCCCGCCCTTCCCCGCCGTCCCCGCCTCCGCCTCCTCCTGCGCGGGGATTTCCCAGCTCCGCACCTCCCACCTCCCCGGCACTCCGCGTTGGCTTCCTTCGCGCTGTCCCGGCTCTCGCCCTGAGGTCCGCCGGCCCGGCGGGAGCGGGAGCCAAGTCCCCCATGGAGCAATAAGGTCGTGTGGGGAGCACTCCCCTCAGGGGGGAAAATCCTGCGGGTCGATGAGGCTGGAAAAGACCTCTGAGATCTTCGAGTGCAGTTTATCACCGACCACCACCGTGTCAACCAGACCATGGCACTGAGTGCCACGTCCAGCCTTTCCTTTACAGACACCTCCAGGGAAAGTGACTCCACCACCTCCCCGGGCCGCCCATTCCAATGTCGAATCGCTCTTTATGTGAAGAAATTCCTCCTAATGTCCAGCCTAAACCTCCCCTGGTGCAGCTTGAGGCCATGTCCTCTCATCCTGTCGCTGGTTCCTGGGAGCAGAGCCCGACCCCACCTGGCTGCACGCTCCTGTCAGGGAGCTGTAGCGAGTGATAAGGTCCTCCCTGAGCCTCCTTTTCTCCACGCTGAGCCCCCCCAGCTCCCTCATCTGCTCCTCATCAGATTTGTGCTCCAGACCCTTCCTCAGCTCTGTTGCCCTTCTCTGGACTCACTCCAGCCCCTCAAAGTCCTTCCTAAATTGAGGGGCCAGAACTGAGCACAGCACTCGAGGTGTGGCCTCAGCACTGCCCAGTACAAGGGGGAGGAATGGCTTCTCCTGGCGTGAGGCATAAAAGGATGAAGAGGCTATGAGGTGAACAAAAGGGAACATTATTATAGCACATGGCATTTTAGTGATTTTTGCCACAGAATCAAATAAATTAGGAAGGGGTTTGCCATGCTGTGGGAATATAGTCCATTAATGGCTGTCAAACGACGTGGCTGGATGTGCTATCTGGCCCTGGAAGCCTTTAAATGCCAGATTCCAGGGATGGGGTTAGCTGGGGTTCTTCACCTTGCACAGCCCCAGTGCTTTGTGACTATGCTGAGCTGGATGCAGGCCTGGAAACTGCTTAAGAACACGCCTGTTCTTAAGTAATAAAGCCAACCAGGAGGTTTAGGTTGCTTCATTTACAATGTTAAAAATTGTAGCCATTGTAGCTGTCAGTTTCCCACATGGAAAATACCAATCTTTCATTAAATAACCCCATGGCTCGAAAACAAGGCCTTTAGATTTGAAAATGCTGCTTTGCCATCTCCTAGGAGTTGTGAACTGTCTGTTGTTTAATGAAATTGTACCTTTCCACAGGTTGGTCTCCTCAGCTGCCCTCCAAATGCCACAGCCAGGGACTCCCCAGCATGAGGGAGAGAAGCAAGGTGCCCATCAGATGGTGGATGGTGGACACCGGCAGGGAGAAGTCCTTTTACAGGTTCAGCATTTAAGCAGGGTGCAGCTTACAAATCTTCCAAGAAATAAAGCCAGCAAACATTTGGGACCACCTATGTGGCAAAGAGCAGGTCTGAGAGCAGAGTTATGCATGCTGAGCCCATAATCCACGTGCTTTTTGCTTACACTTCTAATGAACAGAGTCTGTCTCCTTGTAGGTACAGTGAGACCTTCTCTGCGTGAGGGAGTGTGATCTTGGAATTACTGTCGTCTCCCATCACTGCATCTGTGGCTGGATGTTAGACAGGATTGTATGGGAGTTAGAGGAGCAATAAAGAAACCTTTTGTGAGACTGAGGAACAGAATTACTAGCAGCTCATCATGGCTTTTTATTTGAGCTCTGAGCTAAGTTCTTCCAGACAGCAAGACCTTACTGTATGTGCAGCAAAGAAAATTGAGTTTTTCTTGTCAGAGGAGTTTAAAGAAACATTTGCTATTTTTTTACACTCCTGATAGCTGTTTGTTCTCTCAGTAATCCTGGGTCTGGTTTTAGTACCCAGAATTAATTTTTGTGAACAGATCTTATTTAAACCACAAATACCCAAGTTTTGGGGGACCAATTTAGCATTTCAGTGTGTGCTTCATTGCCAGTAAGATTTATGTATCTCACAATTCTTTGAAGGGGTACAAATGCAAGAACAGTCCTTGCTTGCAGTTGTAAAATGGAGATGGGTTGCCTGGAAGCAGAAGTGATGTATCTGAGTCTAATTGGAATGAAATATTTTGCTTTTTAAATGCCAAAGAAAAATTAGAGTCCTTGTAGATATGGAAAGGAGATAAATAACCAAAGAGGCCTTGTGAAAAATAAAAAGTATGAGACAATTTGATTTATTTACATGAAAGAAAAAATAGCTTCTCTCTAAGGAAGATTAAAGTGTTTGCACAAAACTCCTGTTGCACATCAGCCTTGTGAGAATACAAGGGATAAAGCAATTGTTTGGGCTCACCTATTTTATTCAGATTTTTTTTCACCACAGTTTCTCATACAATGAATCCTTTTGTCCATTCTGCAGATTACAGGTGACACACAGAAATGAAATATGTGGGCTCTGTGTAGGAAGGAGATCTGTTCTGGCTCTCCTAGTGAGTGGTCTGAACTGCTGGGCTGAGTTAGGAGTAGCCCATCTATCTATGCTCTACTGCATAGGTAATAAATATTTGGAGGTAAGAGGTATAAAAGTGTCCAGCTTTCCCCAAAAACTCCGTAACATTTGTTTGTAAAAATAGACATTGGTCAGCTCTGGGTCTGAGGACTCAGATTCTGTCAAGTTACTTTAGAAATTTCCTTGTGGCAGCTGAGCCATGGAAACAGTCTGTGTGTACACCCTTACTCCCTAGCAAGTGTGGGATAATTCAGTTTAGCTGAGTCTGAAATGATGGAGAATTGTGCTGAATTATCACGTCGGTCTGGGCTAACAGCTTGCATACTGTTTTTGCAGTTGTTGAAGAGCTGAGTCCTGAGAATCAGCCAAGGCTTGAGCTTTGGGAAGCTTTGGTACAAAGAACCCCTCTCTATGAATATCTCTACATATATATACTCAGGGCTTATGATATATCCATCTCTCTGTCTGTCGTGGATTATGTGGAGTTCATGTGCCTCTGACTCTCCTGTGCTGGCTTTACTCTCCCTTCCTTCCTAGTCTCAGCATTGTCTTCCTGACTGCTGCTGCAGTAGCTGCTGGAAACTCCTGATTTTGGCCAGGATCCCATTAAAAATGTACAGACATAGCCCAAAGACTGACTTCTCTCTTAGGACATAAGAATATGCACTATACTGGTCTGGATCGCTTCCTCTGAGCAGCTCAGGTGCCTAAAGAGGCTTTGCTTTATTTTGCCACAGAGCTATCTGCAGGCCTGTGGAAGAACTACTAACCTTGATTAATACCTGGGTCTCTTGCCAACATAAATGCTGGAGTGTTTGCTGTGACTTCAAATTTGCTGATTAAGCTTGATTTTCAACTGACAGGTAATTTGAAAACACCATGAAGATACGTTCCTTGCAGGCTTTGTGCAGATTAAGTGGGGGAGAGGGGCTGTTATAAAGCACATCCAACTTCTGCAGTCAGCAGTACTGTGTGATGAATGTCACCATAACCTAGAGAGAAGCAAGATAATGAAATGCGTTCATTTCTTCCAACAATTAAGTGCTACCGTGGCCTGGAGAGGGCTCAGAGCCAAGCAGGTAAAATTTACATTAAGCAGTCTCAGGCCTTAGATTATCATCTACAGTAAAACAGCTACAAAGAGCATGAAAGTCAGATGTATGATCTGAATGTTTATCTGCCACTGACAGACAGTATGACATGTTAAATCTGGGATCATGGTGGATTTTTGATTATCAGTCCAGTATTGAAATATTGCTATTGATACTGTTCTTACCTTCCAAGGGAAAATCATCAAAAAGGAAGTCCAGGAAGCCAAAAGATGACAGAAATAAAACAGTAGAAAAAAAGTGACCCAAGGTCCTGTTTTCAGGCCAATAACCCTGCTGTGGGCAGGATATGTGAAGCAAAGGTAGTGCCAAAGAATGTGTCTAGCTAACTGCTTTTGGCCCATTCTGTCAGTTTAATGCAGTGTGTTGTGTCCCTCTTCCCCTCCCACATACAGCCAAGTGGATAACTTCTTCTACAACTACAGTTATATAACTGCAATGACACAGGAGAGAAAAGAAGGTCTAGTACAACTTCTAGATGATCTAATACAGATACTGCTGGCATGTAGGGAAATTGTAATGTCACAGTTTTATTTTCCAGATTTTTCCTTCCTCAAGTGAGTTGCAGTATGATTGTGCCAAGTTGCTGGAATTCCTCACCAGCAGCTCTGATTGCTTTCTTGAAACCAACTCATTCTATCACTGGACAAAAATATTATCTGTAATTTTTTTTCTAATAAATTTAATGATTTGAGTCAAACTAGCAAAAATATTCCACTTATCCTCAGTCTAGCAAGAGCAGCAGCCATGGAAAGAGCTCCACACTATTTCCTCCAGGTACCTGGCCCTGCATGAGGAGCTCAGATGACAAAAGTAATTTTCTGCCTGTCAGTAAGACACTTTATACTTTTCGCAGAGGAGAAGAGCAAAATGTTAACCACAAGTCTGGTGGTTTTGCGATTCTCTCTCTGTCAGTGCAGAGGGGATGAACTGACTCATGACTGTGGAATAACTACCACAGACAGCACTGTAGGGTCCTTGTTCAGGCTGTCTTCTCCTTCTGTGAGCACTCAGCAGATACTGGTGTCGACTCAGGATGCAATACATTTCACTCAACAGCTGCCACGCCAAAAATAAGATGGATAAATGCGCAGAAAAGCTAAAAACCGAACTGACCACAATCCTTCTTTCCTCTTTCCAATAGATGGCAGCAGTTCTCTTTCCAGATCGTGATCGGTTGAGCAGGTCAGGAATTCCAGAATACCAGAATAGTTTAAAAAATACCGGCATCTTTGTCCTTTTCTTTTGCTCTTTCTCAGTGTGAAATTTGCACCAAGAAGGCACCGGACTGAGAAAATGTCTGAAGCCCTTGGAATGTGGCACTGCTGCCAAGCACAGCCATGCCAGGAAAACACAGGCAGATCAAGGAGCAAACGTGACCCAGAGCTCAGAGATGGGGGAGGGAGGTTTACTTTTTCCTAAGGATTGTCAAAAGTAAAAGTGGGACTATTTTAGTGTATAATTGAGAAGGAATTGGAGAGCCATGGAAGAGGGGAATGGAACGTGAGGATTCCAGGTCAGATAGAGAAGTCTTGGACAGCCAAGGAGCAAGGACAAGTGCACCTTGTGGAAAAAGGATCACATACAGTGGACTGTCCAGCACAGCAGGCTCCCTGTGGAAGAAGTGACTTCTTAATGTTTATATAAATCTTCAAGAGGAAATTAAACCAGAATGGAGCTGAAGAAGCCTCTATTCAGAAAATACTGTTGCAAAAATCTTCTGCAGATAAGATTGTTTTCTTTATCCTGAAATGCACCTGTGTTCATCATTAGAAGAGAACAGCTCCACACCACCATATGGGCCATGGGGAGAGATGAGCCAGGCTCCCATCATACATTATGACATAAAGAAAACATTGCTTCCTGGCTGCAAAGAGATGGTCAAAATAAAAATATTTGGGTATAGCATTATTTTAAATGTAAAAAAGCATTATATTATTTTAAAAGGCATAACTCTCAACTATAGCATGGAGGAAAATGAATTCTTAATTAATTTTACCACTTAAACCATTTTTAAAAATATCTTTCTAATGTTTTCAGTCATACACACCCCCTTTCAAGGTATTTTTTTTTACCTCAAATGTCTTGCTAGGATTTTTGGTTGAAGAGCTCTTTGACTCCACAAGCTGCTTTCCTGCTAAATGTGGAAAATGTCACTCTGGTGGGCTGTGTAATTGCTCATCACTATTTCTCTTTTTGCACAATCTGGAGGAGGGAAATAGTGAACTGAGCTGCACTGGCATTTTTGATGGGATGCAGCAAAGACAAACCACTAAGAGCTCAATTCCAGAACATTGTGGAGGTTGTTACAGTACCGAGTTTCCCAATAAGAGATCCCAGATCACACTCCTGGTAGGAGCTAACTGGGTTTATTTCTAGAGCATCTTCTGTGTCTACAAGCCATGGACCCTCAGCAGTACTCCAGAGGACGTGGGACCATATCCTCATCTTGCTCTTGAGATACTGTGGCTTCTGCTGGGTGGAAACAAAGCTTGCAAGCACATCTCATAAATTGCAGTATTCCCCTGATCATTTAAGGGTTATTCTCATGTTGCAGACTTGGCTTGTCTCTGTAATAACTGTAGGAATATCCCAGCATACCTGGGAATATAGCTCCTGCAAGGAGGCTTGGAGTGCAGTTTGTGAGGTGTTTGAGACAGCACTGCCACTGAAAGAAGTGCAGGTGGAGACATACAGACAACCAGATCAGAGAGAATCAGACTAGAGGTTTTTAACCTGGATCAGTTTGTGCCTAAAACAGTTTCCCTTGTGCTGATTCAATACATGCTCACACAGCTTTGGCAGAAGGCTGGGGAGAAGTAGCCTTTGGATGTTGGAACAGGTCCAGAGGAAGGCCATGAAAATTAACAAAGGGCTGGAGCACCTCTCCTGTGAAGACAGGATGAAAGAGTTGGAGTTGTTCAGCCTGGAGAAGAGAAGCCTCTGGGGACACCTTACTGAAGCTTTTCAATACTTAAAGGGGGCTTGCAAGAAAGATGGGGAGAGACTTTTTATCAGGACCAGTAGAGACAGTTCTAAACTGAAAGAGGATAGGTTTAGAGTGCACATAAGAGTAATTCTTTTTTTGCAAGGAGGATGGCGAAACACTGGCCCAAGTCAACCAGAAAAGCTATGGATGCTCCATTCCTGGAAATATTCAAGGCCAGGTTGGACGGGGCTTTGAGAAGCCTAACCTAGGGGAATGTGCCCATGGCACTGGGAGTGTGGTGAATACCGGGAATAATTTGGTTTGCAAGAAAAAGTAGAGGAGAATTTTTCTGAGGCTGTTTGAGGCGGCAAACTCAGACTGAAATCTTATCAGAAAAAAAAATGCTTTTCAGACAGCTGAGGGCGCTCAGCACTTCTTAAGTGAGGTTGGTGTTTTGCAGGTTTGGTCTTTAAGTTACAGCACTAAAATGCTCCAATCAAAGGTAGTGCTGCTGGTGAGCAAAGCCTGGGCAGGGGCTCAGGCTCCAACACTGCCAATAGCTGACAAATGAAAGACCCAGAGCCGGTTAAATTACTGCTTATGTGCTTCAGTACAAGCATAAATTTAATATCTTGATTTTAATGGCACCTTGAAAGAACTCTTGGATCACTGATTTCCCCTTCTGAAGAAGCAGGGTTTTGTATATTTATTACAGTTTCAAGTAGCACCCAGAAAGTAGAACTGGAGAAAAATGTTAGGCTCATATAGCTGAATATTTATATTCTGGTCATCTTCTGTCAGTTTTCTCTCATCCTGGTTTTATCCTTGTCATTGAGATCTGCTTCTTGGCATGACACACCTTTGCCAGGATCACCACCTATTTCTGTCTGTCCCAAAATTTCCCAAGAAATGGCCTCGTTTGTGGTGGAATCTGCATTTTGGGCATGTCTGTTCAGGTCTGGAAAAGAAGACATGCTGGTTTCTTTTCACCCAGACCATGATGCATGATTCTTTTTGATTTATTTTAATATAAATCAGATTTCTCTGGATTCTCATTTATCTTGCATTGATTTCTCTAGCTTATTCAAGCTTCTTAAAATTGTTCTGTGGGTTTTGTTTATCCCACTTTTTATTAGCAAATCCTTAATTCCTTAGTGCTTCTAAAGCTTCTTAGGACACGGAACAATGCTTCTGATTTGTTAACTCTTATTATTACCTCTAGTGGTATGAATAAAAATTAGTTTACTTTCATGAAATACACTTAATACATACACTTATTTTATTAAAGTCAAGTAATTACTGCAACTAAAGTCTTGCTTGGTTGGATACCTCATGTCTTTAGAAGAAAGATTAATCTACTTATTGTGGCAGTCATTTCTGTAATTTTTTCAGCTCCAAAGGGACATCTTGGCTTAGAAAGTTAAGGATTTTTTGTGTCAGTCAATTGCCTTGTTTTCATCCACAGAAACTTTGATTTGCATTTTCAAGCACTGGTAATTAAATTAAAGGACCTGCGACTTGCAAGGCCATTTGACATTGGGATCTAACTCATCTCTCTTAGGTACACGTGTGCGTGGTGAATTCCCCCCACGTGGAGATAAACTGTCTCAGTTTAGGGTTGGTGTATGACAGCGTGGCTGTGACAGTGTCTCCTAGCTCGAGCTGTGCGGAGCCTCAAGGTGTGGCATGGCTCATTTGTTTTGTTCAGGTGCCCTGGCACCTAAGGCTCTGCATTGTGTCCTGGAACAAATGTCTTCTCTTTGTCTTCTGTGACCACACAGCCAGGCTGCAGCTGGCACAGGGCCTTCAGGAGGGATTTCCTTTTCATCCCTGAGCACAAGACTTGGCTCCTGAGCTACCAAACTCCTCAGTTTCCCCTCTGAGGGATGAAGCGCAGAGAAATGATGCTGCAGAGAAATGGCAGAGCACTTTTCTCTTGACCCATTGTGCTCTTCACTGAAAAAACATAATTTCTCAGTACTTGTAACGTGGGATTCCCAACCTATCTCAGTATTTCTCATTTTATTGGGATAAAACATGGCTTTGGCAACACGTAAGTTCCTCATGGTACAGCTGGGCAGCACAGGGCCCATCTGTTTTCTCCACACAAGGAAGTACCTGGGTATTAACGGGAGAGACATCGGTGCATGCAGAAATCAAGCCCAGCTGCCTGATGAGATGCAGACTGATACCCAGATGTCAAATGCTTGAATCCATGTTTCTGCCTGTCAGCTCTGCTGGGGGTGATTCAAACTGGATTTCTCAGGGGGTAGCCTGTGGGTGTTTCCAGTGATCTCTCTCAGATATCTCCTACTTAACATATTGTCTCTCTTTGGCCTCCAGGTGCTCTAGGCAGCACCATAACTACCAGACCCTGTTTGAAAGGCATGCACCTCTGGGCAGGTTGGTATCTCACAGGTGTGACCCATGAGGTCTGTGGGATGCAAGAACACAAGACAGAGGCATTTTGTCCCTCCTGCCAGCCTTTCTGCCTCCCTCTGCGACTTCGATCTTTTCTCTCCAGCCAGGACCAGATCCAGGTGGGATTGATGGCTGGAGGCTCTGAAACCAGCTACTCCACTGGAGCCAGACTGCATTTCCTGCATCAGGCAGCCTTCATGGCAAGTCAGGGAGGGGATGGATGCCACAGCCAGCCACCACTCTAAATCCCTGCTGCTTCCCAAAGTGACAGCCAGCCAAGGAACAAAGCAGATGAGGGAGCAGACCTTATAATCAGGTTTACAATTTGATCAATTATTCTCATAGCTGCAATAAGCTAGTCACAGAGATGGGAGCAAGGTGGTGTCATAGAAAGCCAGCTATAACAATGTGTTTCTAGACATGCTGAGTTCTGTGAGGACAGAGAAACAGCCTATTAAAATATCTTGTTAGCACACAGGTTGTAGCCTCAAAGCTGATGTTTGCTTTATATGTGTTTTATTTTTCCCCTCATTTTCACTTACTTGTTTCTTTGCTGTCTTTTGTAAAGGAATATTGTTTTATTTGGGTAGATTATTGGATAATACAGTGTACAGGAGATAAACACTTGTGGTTACTTCTGTTTGCTCAGCTCCCTCAAGGTGAACAGGACATGGTGCAGACCCAAACAGAAACCCAGGCAGTTTCTTTGCAGTAATTCCTATCACAGAATATCTGGAGTTGGAAGGGACCCATAGAGATCATCAAGTCCAGCTTCTGGACCTGCACAGGACAAGACCAATAATCTCACCATATGCTGAGAGTGTTGTCCAAGCATTTCTTGAACTCAGACAGGCTTGGTATTGTGACCACTTCCCTGGGGAGTCTGTGCCCAGCCACCCTCTTGGTATGGTGTTTACTGTCTCACTTGCAGCCATCTCTTTTAATTTCTTTGTTTTTCCCCAGCTACCTGATTTTTCTGGCTGGCCACTGGGTTAGAGGGTACAAAGGAGAAAGGACACCTGGCCTCAACTCCATGCTGAAGAGAAAGAAAAGTCAGACTAGTGGTTGATTGCATTACATCACAACTTCTGTCTATTAATTTATGCAAGAGACTATGAAAGGGGAAGGAAATTCAAAGATTTTTAGGCACGTGCTCTCACTGAAGGATGAGGATAGTAACTGCAGATATTATTAGTTTGATCATTATATTCTTTTTTTCCTTCTGCATTTATTAGCCTTGCAATGTCAGAGTGGGGTTCAAATGACAGAACTGTCCAGGTCCCATTGCTTTGGTTTAGCATGTCATTCTCTAGGAAAGGGACCTGTGACAAAATCTGAATCAAGCCCACTGTCAAATATCACTAATATAAAATATCACTGCCACTGTACCCAACAAGGTTTCCATTTAAGAGATTGCTTCTACTTGCAGTTTTTCTATGGTGCATCACTACAGGGTCTGGGCTCCCCCTGATGTTGTAGTAAAACCCTATAGATCTATACATGACCAGTTCTAACTTCTGCAAGGTTTTTTTTCTTGGCCTGATAACTTTCCCCTTGAAACCACCCCCTTTTTTTATAGGCTGTTCTCTGGGTGGGGATTTAGTACAAATCTCTTTAAAAGCCTCAGTTGTTCCTCCCTGAGGTGAAATCTGAGCTCCAACCCAGGTGGAGTCTCAGCTGGACATGGTGAGTTTTGGCAGCAGGAGTGTGTTCCAGAGAAGGGAGACAATGTGGGAGGGTGCTTCAGGGTCCTGGAGGATTTTTGTGTAGGTTGTGTGAACTTAGAGCTGGGGCAGGAGAGCTCATGAAGGTAAACTTCTCAAGAGGCATTTTCTCTTCTTATTCTTTGAAAGCAAAGGGCCACCTAAGATTTGGGGCTGCCTGAGACTGTAGCCAGTAAAGCACATTTTGGGATTGAGTAGGGGAAGGTTGTTTGAGAGTGAGAGCTGGGTTAATATATTACTTTGGTTTTGTCCCTTGTAAGCTCATCAGTGTGATATCTCTACATACCAAATCTCAAAGAACTTCCTAGATTGTAGCCAGATCCTGTAAAGGTATCATTTGCCCAAACCATTACCCCAGACACATCTCATCCTTGAACCTGGAAAAGAAGAGTAATGTGGAGTGAATGTAACTAGAGGAATTGGAGAGAGAAAAAAGTAACTTCTGTGGAAATGATTTTACACAGGTATTTCATGGGCCACTTGGATTTCAAGTGACTGAACTGTGTTGAAAGAAGATGCTGTTTCCTCCTTGTTTCTGTGCTTGCCACTTCCATTTTTCAGCACTTGTTCACCATTAAGCTCGGGAAGTCAAAATCAATAGTGCTCCAACATTAATAATTGAGCAAAGCAGACAACCAGCTGAGTAAACCCCATCTCACTTGAAATCAGGGCAGTTACTTCCAGCTTGAGCTAATATATCTGAGAATTAGGTGCAGGCTGAGATGGAAAATGGGATAAAAACACCAAAATAAAATAAAAAACCCAAACAGCCAGCTCCCCACTGTGCTATGCTGTCATGATTCTCACCAAAGGAGTGGCAGAAGTGAATAAGGATTGCTCTCTTGAATCATTGTGTATCGGGATGCAATCAGGCAGAATGATTTGAAAGCATATTTAGTTTGTAGGAATGAACCCTCCAGGGGTCTGAGTGCTATTTCCAGGTTTCATCCTAAAGAGTAAATCATGCACTTATTGAGAGCTGATCATATAAAGTACACAAAGAAGGAAAGAGTCTGACAAATAGCTTTTTACTTGCTGAGTAAAAAAAAAAAAAAGAGGCAATAAAGACGCTACTGGAAGGGTTTCTGAAGGGCATTTGGATACTCTCACAATGCAGGGTGAGAACCCCACTAGAATGTGATGCTCCACAACATCTCCTCACTGAAATGCTGCCATCTCTGCAAAGACTGCAATAAACTCCTGACACCCCTGGTGAAATTACACAGTGCTTAAGGGACAGAGTCTCTTAATCCCAGTAAACCACTGACAGTAGGATGGCACATCAGATTATCGTACCACCCTGGTGGCTTCTGCAGTTTATAGATGAAAGTTGCCCACATGATGCCTTCTTTGAAAGTGCCGGGTTTGGGAATCTCTAGCTCAAACCTGCTCATAAATATTGAGAAGCAGGGGCTTCTCTGAGGGATAGTCTTGTTTTAATGGGGCAGAATATCAGTAAAGACATAAATCATATCCAAGACAGCAGGATATAGCTGGCAAAGGAATTCAATGAGGATTAATGCCAAGATGTCAGCAATCCAGGAGATGCATGATAGTATTGCTGCAGAGTCAACAGATAAAAAAATACTATGTATAGTTTTCCTTTCTTTCAGGGAATCTCCAGGGTTCCTTCTGCAGTGTGTCTAGGAAGAGTGCTCTGAATCCTAAGTAGTGTGGGGAGTCAGACAGCCTGATTTAAAGGTGTTAAAATATTGCCAAGGGATGGGAGCACAAGGACAGCACTCTGGGATGGTGCTGAACACTCACTGCACCAGGGCTGTAGGTGGGTTGTTGAGGATGAGCCGTGTGATGCACCGAGTTATCCCACCGAGAATTGTGTGCCATTTCTGTCAGGAGTGAGAATTGCCTGCCATCTCTGTAAGGGGAAAGAATCAAGAAAACATTATGAACTGGTGCAGGGGGGAATGCCACTACTGTGTATCAAAGCTTCCTTTAAAGGGACGACACAAACTCCAGGTGGGGACCCAGTTTGTTATTTGGATGAAGCCTGTAGGAGTGAGTTTATGAAAAGCTCAGCTAGTGCTGCGTTTCAGCAGGGTGGAGTTAGTAGCTTTTCTCCCAAACAGCAGAACGAGATCAAAGCCTTTTATTTTCATGGCTTGCAATATGGGGTTTTTTTATTATTTCTTTTCAATGGGCTGCAACACAACAAGAGTTGTGGCACAAAGAGATCATGATATTCAGAAGCAAATGAAACTAAACTTTGCTAGACAGGACCCACCTGTATCTCCTGTCTGAGCTCTATCATTCCCCTTTTGCTTTCTGTGCAGAAGTTGGCAGTATGTGTAAATCCAGAAAAGCCCTGCAGAGCCAGGGGGAACCCACGAGGCAATTAATTCATCTTGAAACAGCACAGCCTAAACAGTCACCAGTGACCTTGACTGTCTATACAGAGAGTTTAGGTAATTGTGCTGCCAACTTACCATCAGGGCTGGGTTTTTATTAACAATTTTTTGCAGTAAGCAACAAATATTGCTTTTAAATATGTCAGTGAAGGAGCAATTGCAGCAACTTCTTCTGGTCTTGTGGATGCTGCCCATCACCCTTTGAGACCAATGTGGCTCCAGCAGAGTCCACTAGGTTGGACAAGAATCTCCAGCCATGAACACAAGGACCAGAGGAAAAAAAAGAAGAGTAGAGGCTTGTTTGTCCCTGATGGTCCACTTGGATGTGTGCAGCCTGGAGGTGTACAGCTGGAATGAAAAATAAGACCATATAGCATGATTCAGCTGATCCCAAACAAAGGTTAGGGGTGAGGAATTCCTATGTGAGCAGAGGGAAGGTTCGCAGGGAATTTCCCCTGGCTGCCTTTCAAAGTTCTGGCTGCTGCATATTGACCTGTGAGGCATTTGTTTGGTTTGGCTTTTCTTTTCTTTTTCTTCCCTTTTTTTTTTTTTTTTTTCCTTTTCAGTTCTTGTCTGTTTTATTTCTGAAAGAATGACATCCTGGCCCCTCACATTTCTGGAGGCAACACACACATTCCTTGCAGCTCTGTGTTACCAAGAGGACAGAAAATGTTCTTCATAATTACACGTGATTTGATCACTCCAACATTTCTACCTCTTCCCAGAAGTTTTATTATCATAATTGATTTCTCTGGCATCTACTTACAGCTCTAGGCACTTTCCCAATCCTTTAAACACACAGTTAGCAGTTCTGAACATTTCACCACATTTCACTTTTCTCAATTTTCTAGTTATAAATTCTTTGCTGGTAGTCTTTTCTGCAACATGAGCTTTATTCGTGTAGTCCCTATTACTGTAGTATCATCATGCTCCAGGATCTCTGCTTCACCACAGAAATGTGATCAAAGAAAATTGTGTTATCCCTAGTTACAAATGAGAATCAGGGGTACAGTGGGACTAAGATTTGTCCTTTGGTGACTTGCCCAAAATGTCACAGGGGCAGGAAAGAGAATTACACTCTGGTGTCCAGACCCTAGCTCCTGCTGGGCCAGCTAGGTTTTACTGTCTTACAGTGTATATCTCTTTCCTTACAGAAAATATTCTGCAATTTCCAGTCTCTGCAGGACTCATCACTTTCTCAAATGCCTTTAAGGAAAGATGAACCAAGAGGGAAGCGATCTTAAGAACCAAGGATTCCTCTTGAGAAATTGTATTCTGGCTTCTGGATATTAGACAGAAAAAGATCTTTTACTTAAGAGAGATCTGAACTCTGATCTAAACTGTGGAGTATTACTCGTATCATACATTCATCATATCTGTGTATGATTGCACTTGTCCATAGTAAGTATCTTTGATCTCTGAGGGATGTAAAAGAGATGATCACAAATAATGTTGGGTTTCAACAGCCCACCCAAATCATGTTAAAAACATCAGTTTCAGCCTCCTGTTTGTTTCAGTGAGGGTGGGTGGATTACTAAAATGAGAAACTCAATCACAATCCAGCACAACTCTTGGTGTGATTCTGTGCGATTCCTCGGTCACCACACAATGGGCAGAGCTGTACATTAGCCTGGACTGCATGTCCCAGGAAAAGCCATGTACTGCAGTGGTGGAATTCATCCTACCTGTATCATTGCAAATTAATGGTACAGGCTGCCAAAATTACACAAATTCTCACTTTTCATCTGTTTAAACCCAACCCCATGTAATACTCTCGACACAACTCACAAGACCCACAGGTATCCTTAGTCTGAGCACAAGCCACCTGTGTCTTGTTGGCTGGAATGGGAACAACAGTCCCAAAAGCAAAGCTGCTGGTGAAGAAGCCAAAATCATGCTCTTTGTCAGACAGAAACAGAGTCAAAAATCAGGTTTCAACCTATGCAGAACTTGGCGAAACCTTACTATTAATTTGGCTTGCAGCACAAGCAGTGCAGCACTGTAATACAAAACTCCCTTGGTGGGTAAATCATTTTCCACATACTCTCAGATTATAGCTGAGCAGCATTAGAGATGTCCTGGTGTGGGCAGCTTTCTCCAATGTCAGTGTGAGCTGAGTCTCCTGGCTCAGCACCGTGAGTCCTGGTGTGGTTCAGTGTGAGAAAGTGCTGAACAGTCTGGTGGGGTCTCCAGTCCCATCAGATTGTGCTCCTGAGACTGTCACAGGAGGGAAGTGGTCACCAAGTCCATCACAACTGAAGAGAGCAGCTTGCCAGGCTTAGAAATGGTGACTAGTGGTACCCAACACTGTCATATAATTTCACTGCATTTACTCCAAATATACTTTTACCAATTAAAAAAGTATATTTAAGGGCAAAACCTTAAAACAAATAAACAACAACAACAAACCAGCCCCGAAAGAGGAGTAAAAAGGACTTCAAAGCATTTCACTTACATTAATTAAGCTATATGTCTATGTCAGTCCTTGTCAGCCAACAGATATTCAGCAATCCTTATCTCTGCACTGTAGAGCCTGATAAAGGTCTAATTGCCTGAGAAATGTACAGCCCTTGGGACCGCAGTGGCAAAAGCAATTTCCTTCCGCACAATGGAGCCTTAACGAAAACACCTCCTGCTTAATGAAAGCGTGGAAGATTAAGGGACAAAGGTAGGGGTGTGGAGCTGGGCTGCAGCCAGACGGGGTCTGCGTGGGATGGCTGGGGGCAGGAGGAGCCCCAGGCAAAGCAGGAGGTGCCTGTGCCACTCCTGCTGGTGTGGGGGGCCCTGTCGCATGCCCCAAATACAGGTGTGGGACAGCCCCTGCCTCCAGGTGCTGCCAGTCCTGCTGGGTGCAGCCAGGGCATGGCCAGCAAAGATGAACTCAGTCCCCACGGCTGCCCCCACTCGCCCGAGCAAGATCTGGCCGCTTGTTGCAGAAGCGTTTGGAGGAGAAAGGCTTGAGGACAGAAGTAGTGTTTGTAACAACAGTGTTTCTTTGTTTCAAGGTAAAGAGACAAGTTTAATGCAGGATGCAAAGCTGACCCCGGGGTGAAACATCACTGAGCGTCCTCAGAGGCAGCCCTCCCACGCATGAGCCGAACTCAGAAAATCTTTGATGCATTAGTGTTTAAAAGTGAGAGAGAAGGGAAAAACCCTACAACTTGTTCTAGAGAGAGAATAAAACAGCAGAAGCAGCAAAGAGTGGTTAACGTGGATTTTGCAGCAGATACTGATAAGGGAAAATTTCCCCATTTCCTTTCTGGTTTAGAAATAAGACTTCACGGACACAGAGATAGTTCTGGAAGAGCTAATGAAGCATAAAGCTGAGTGAAAGGCATCATGTTCAGGGGGCTGCTCACAACAACTTTTTCTCCCTTTTTTTCTCCCCACAACTGAAAAAAGAGGAGTTAACACCTGTGCTTGCTTTACTATGCCATTTTTCACATTTGCAGTTGTTCTCAGGGGAATCAAAGTGACAGATTTATGCAAAGCTGCAGTTTGGATCTTTTCTTGCCCCGGAGCAAAGCTTTTATCCAAGCTTTTCTTTCCCCCTTCATGAGGGGATGGTGAAGAGGAGGAATGCATCACACTTAAAAACGGCAAAGAAAAAAAATCTTTCACAGCTGTTTCTAGCAGCTGAGATATATTTAATCCAAGCTAGAGATTAGCATGCACCTCTGTGGAGGAGATATTCCCCTTCCCCTCGTGGTTGTTGTCACCTGTGCAGCAGAGAGGGCTCGGAGATGAACTTCAGCAGTGAACTTGTGGCGAGAGGATGGAGGGCTGCAATGGGAAAGCTGTGAGCAAATGGCTTCGTGCTCTTATTCCCAGAAATTCCTGCTATGGATTGACTCTCCAAGTAACGTGGACAACTTTTTTGGGCTGTCTACATTGTGAATGTCACTTCTAAGTGCTTCAGGACCTCAGGTTTGCCTGTGCCCTGCTCCAGCAAACCTCTGCATAGCAGGGTATCTGCTGGAAGCAGCTCATCTCTAACTGGTGCATTGGAGATGGGATGATCAGAGAAGGTCTCTCCCTCTGTCTCAGAGCCACATGCACATAGATGCAAATGAGTAATGGTAAATCTTCAGTAGCACAAGAACTCCTGCTGTCTTGTCAGGGCACTGAGCCATGAGCAGCAGTCTGGAATGTGCCCTCCTAGTGAGCACTTATGTTTTATCTTCACTGCTCAGTGTGCAAATGTCCTGAAATCTCATCCTTGAGTCTGTAAGGATTTGGGAAGCAGAACTTGGGAAGCTGAGCTATTAACACGTGTATGGACTTCCCTGTGGTGCTTGTCTCCATGTTATCTGAGTGCCACAAAAACGTTAATGGATGTGAATTCCCAATCCCTTTATGAAGTAAGAAGCTGGTACCCATGTCACACACCAGGCTTGGCATTTTTGTCCCCGTGTCTTATCCTTCCAGTCTCCTTCTCTATCTCCATGTTTCAGCCAGATATGAAAGTCTTGCCTCTACTCATAGGAATAAAGTCTTCTACACAAGAAAAAAAAAAAGCACTACTCTTTAGACTGATGAAGAGACCATTGAAAACCTTTTCTACAGAAATCTCACCCAAGATAAACATGTAAAATGTGATATTTCAGCCCAAACAATTAATGCAATCCAAGGAGGAGCCAGGCAGCTCTTCTGACAAGTGATACAATCAGCAAATCATTTGCTTTGGCGGCTGCTGCTGGACCTTGTAGCCTTCACTGGCTCCAACAGCACCTGTTTGGTACATGTGTCACCAGCCCCTGAAATGGTGGCCAGGGGACAAGCTGTCCTGGCCTAGACATATGACATTGCACTGGCTGCTGTGTGTGTGCAAATGTATCGATCCCTGCACAACAGCACAGCCTCTGCCACTGGGTCATCAGCAGTCGTGTGGGAGAGTTTCAGCAGAGGCAGGTTCAGAGGTGGAGCTGTTTTCTCCTCCTTTGCAATTCTGATGGTGTGTGCGAGCATCTCATTGCCAAGAAATTCGGGAGCAGGACTAAATGACTAACAGTAACCCATGAGCAGCATTGCCCTCATCACCGGCATTCAGGTGAATCCTTCAGGAGTGTTGGTGGCATTGCTGACCCAGCTGCGGAGGAAAGAAATTCCCCTGAGTCAGGAGGACAGTTGTGCTCAACAACAAGCCAGCTGATTGCCCTGAGAAGAGGAGGATTCTCCGTGAGGGAGCTGGATCAGAGCCCTTTGCACTGCCTTGGCCACGTGCTTGGGTTAACTCACAGGGTTAAGTGTAGCCTTTTCATCCTTTGCAAAGGGCAATTTCTAAAATGCAAAGAAACCTTCTGCACAATGGCAGGGGGGATGTGCTTTCATGTCAGCTGCTCTGTGGATAGAGTTCTATTCTAGAGCATAGCAGAGAAGAACAAGACCTACTTAAGGTAGAAAAATACAAAGCCCATATGCTAATAGAGCAGGGCCTTGACCCATTTTGTGAGATTTGTCTAGGTGGTTTGATGCCCTCTCAGCAGCAGTTGAAGAGAGTAACTTGCTGCCTGGTGGTTGGGGAATATGTGGTTTGTGGGGAGTGGGCACAGCTCCTGTGAGTGGAAAGTTGGTGGGAAGGTTGTGACCCTGCACTGTCAGGGACACGGCTGGTAAGGCCACCCCAGACAGGCAAACCCACCTCTCTCCTCTTGGTACTTCATTTAAAATGGCCCAGAAACTGAAGTAGGTGTGGGGATGCCCATGAGAAAGAAGGTGGTTTGGGGGTGATGGTGGGGCTGTGATGGGGCAGGCACAGCAGCCCTCTGACTCCAGGAGGGTCAGGAGCACGGGGAGCAGCTGAGAGAGGGCGTGAGGCAGGGCCTGACACTCAGGCTGAGCACAGCTTCCTGCAGGACAAGAGGAAATACAAGCTGGCCAGTGTGACAGTGAAAGCTGGTGTTACAGAAGGTCTGACAGCTCCTGTGGGGATGTACAGGTGTCTCTGATGGGGTTTGTGCTGGACATTTCCAGGTGGTGGCTATGTAACAAAAAAGGGCTTAGGACTCTCATTATTCTTTTTTTCCTTTCTTGTCCCCGTTTCTCTAGCTTTACCATATACTATTCAATTAGTTAATTAATTCCTTCATTTGTTCCTTTTTTGATTACAATTTTCCTGACAAGCTACTTCCCTCACTGCCCTTTTCATCCTGAGTCTCTTTCTCCCACTTCCTCTACCTTTTTCCCACTGTTTTTAGCTTTCTCTTGGGCTCTGCATCCCTGTGTCTGCCTCATCCCTCATGTTATTTCCTATCCCGTCATCTCTGGGTCTTCATGGGGTGCAAGAGGCATTTCTAGCCCTGTGGTAGTCTACAGCAATCTATCACTCAGTAATCTGTGCTGCCTTGCCCCTCTTTCCCACAAGTCTCCCCCTCCAGATGTGCATGCACATCTGTACACAAGGGACACACAGCCCCAGAGCCAGGAGATTGAAGTCAGACCCAGTTCAAGGAAATGCCAGCTTCAGTGGGATTCCCCCCTCCAAACCCAGAGCTCCTTGGGTGTTGGATGAGACACGGGATGGCAGGCAGTTGTTTTCCTTACCACATCCCAGGAAAAATAATCAGGTACTCTGTTTATTAGTGCAGTTTGAGAGAAGAGAATTGTGCTGAAAATTAAACATATTTTAAATAAAAATGCTTTAAATTATATAAGGGTGTTATGTAATATTTGAACTGTCATATACCATGAGACAACTTTACTGGAAAGAACATCTATAATGAGAAACAAATCACACTGACCTTTGCTATAGGGCTTGAAAGCAGGTTTCTTTGGGGTTGTGGAGACTCATTTGCCCTCCAGCAGTGGAAGAATTAAGATGTTATGTTTAACATAAACAAGAGAGGTTTAATCCCAAATCCTTGTGGGAGAGCACTTTGTGTTCTCTTAAAAGTTCAGTAATTCCATAAGCAAGATGGACAGTTGGGTTATTTTAGACTCAATGAAAGCAGGGGAGGGACAGAAGGGACGTCAAAGGGAATTAACTCATCAGAGTAAGAACCCAGTTGTGAAAACTGAGCAGAGAGTGAGTTCAATTGCATTAACCATACACGGTGCCAAGGTCTCTCAGTATAAGATGCCCTTTTCCCCTTTTTGTTCTATCCAGGCAAACTGCAAGCAGAAAGGTTCGTCTGCGTGGGATCATCCCAAGTCAGGGCTGGGCAGCCTCCTGTACACAAGTGCCCATTGCTGCTCAGACATAACAGCATGAGAATAATGATTCTCATTTCCATTTGGGCTCAGCACAAGACCCTCCGAGGGCAGGTGCTGGTTTCTGAGTGATGAAGGAAGAAAGGCTGAACAGGGACACTTCTTGTCTCTCATGACCTATCTCTGCTGGATCTACCTGCACATCTCCTCTGCACCAGCAAAGACAGAGTGGGCTTTGTTTGGGAGCATCTTGGCCCTTTTGAAAGACAACCCCTTGCACAGCTCAGGTGTGTCCTGCTTCTCATCTGCTGGGGGCACAGAGAGAAGCCAGCCCAAGGAATCTGTTATCATTTAGCAGCACTAAATTCACTTTAGAAGAAGACTGTGTTAAACATGTTACCTCCAGCTGTGATTCAAAAACTGAAGAAAATTCAACTCTTAGGAAGCATAGGAGGGACAAGATATAAATCCAGAAAACTTGAGTGAAGACAAAACATTTCACATCTCTATCTTTTTATTTCCAGACAAGAAGCCCAAGTCTTACAATATGACTGTTACATTAGCACTTAGATGTGTAAGCATCACTTTCTTCATCACTCCCCTGCAGCTGAAGAGAACCAGTGTGAGTGACTGGGTGCTGGAGGGATTATTGCTCTGGCCCAAAACCAGGCCAGTACTGCCTTCACTTGATAAGTGAAGCTTGGATTGAAGGGCAAGTTGTACTTTGCCAGTACAATTTTTCTTCAGGAGTGATCAATGAAAATTGTTCCACACTTGTGTGATACTGGCTAGCAGAATACATGTGGTTCATGGATAAAAGAGCAGAAAACCAAATAGATGTGGTGGTGCTGCTCTCTCCCTGGCTCTTTGGAGACCAGGCTTTACGAACCTGAGTTCATCTCTGGCATCTGCTGAAGAAAAGAACGTTGAAAATCTGAGACAATCAAGCTACAATAATGTCTGGTCATCCTGCCACCAACTGAAGGAAAATGTATTCAATTATTCAAGGGAGTACTTGATTATTGGATTATAAATGCCAAAGCCAGGTGAGAATTTCTAATAAGAGGGTTCTTTTTTCACATAGCAGACAACAGCACAACATGAACCTATGGATGAAATCTGAAGCCAGGCAGATCCAGAATGAGAAAAAGCATTAAGTTGTAGCATAGGAACAACTGACCAAGGGATGACCTATCTTCTCCACCACCTGAGATTTTAAAGTGAGAATTGTGTCTCTTCCGCTTTCTTCTTCTAAATTCAGTAATGATCATGACACAGGAGTCCCTGGCTGACATCATCAGTTTGGTCAGATTAGACTTTTCAAACAGTTGCTCTGCCTCTGAAACCTCTAATGCTTAAGAAGTGCATTTACCTGAGCCAGGGTTCACCCCAGGGACAGGGGAATTAGACATCTTTATTCCTTTCTCCCCAGCTGTGGGAATGCTCTGTTTGGATATCTTTCCCATCGCCGGCCGTGTCAGTGGTATGTGTTATGCAGATGTGTGTCTACTGGGAGCCACGCTCAGACAGCACATTTCACATTGATTTATGAACAGACTTACGAGCGCAGCAACTTCTGGCCTCTGCTGACTTGGGCTGGAATCAGCTTGCATGTTGTTGCTGTTCCTGTTCTTGGACCTGCAGCCACGGCTCATGAACCAGATGCTGCAGAAACGCAGAGCTGAGGAAGTCCTTGCCTCAGAGCTCTTCTGTAAACAGAGGGTGGATGTAGGTAGCCAAGGGATTCCAGGGAAAAGATGAGAGATAAACATGCTCAGTCACGATGAGCTGGGAAAGGCCTGGGTGTGGCAATAAGTTGGGTAGGCAGGGGTGGGCCAAGGCTAGGTCCGCCCAGGAGAAGATGCTGCAGGACTCCAGGCATGAGACAAAAGAGCATTTTTGTTGTGTGAATGGCAGGAAAGGGAGAATGTCTGGGAGAAGCTGTCGACACAACCCTGAGAAAGGGAAAGTGTTGACACAACCTTGAGAATAGAGAGGGAGGTCTACAGTGAGGATGCCATCCAGGTTGTAAGTCCAAGTGATGGATAAGAGAAAAATGGTTCCCCTTCAGACACGATGGGTCTGAGATGAGGACCAGATGTCCCCAGGTGTCAGGAAGCCAGGCTAAGATGGGAATTTCAGTAGCAGAACACAGCTTGACAGGACAGAGGTCCAGATCCAAAGGAAACTGCATTTGAATTGGTGAGGTTTGTCAGAGATCAGGGCAGAGGGAAAGGAGAGCAGGACTCAGTGACCACAGTGAGGGCAGAATGGAGAAGGAGGATTCGTTTCAAACAGAGAGTAGGTGTATATTAGATATTAGGGAGAAATTCTTTGCTGGGAGGTGATGAGACACTGGAACAAGACGCCCAGAGAAGATGTGGGTGCCCCATCCCTGGGAGAGTTCAATGACAGATTGGATGGGACTTTGAGCAACCTGGTCTAGTGGAAGGTGTTCCTACCCATGTCAGGGGGGTCAGAACTAGGGAATCTTTAAGGTCTTTTCCAACCCAATCCATTCTGTGATTCTGTGAAGATGGACAGTAGAAAAGGTAAAGGGCAAAGGGGACAAGAAAGGGCAGAAAAATACAGTGAAGGTACAGGCAAAGATCTCTATCTATACCAACTACTTGAGCCTTCTACTCACTTTTCCATTCGAATTCTAATTGACATTACAGAAAGTCTTTTTACTGCTGTGCATAAAGTAAATATTTCCAGACTCTGAGACAACAGTTTATTCCCAGCTGATCCCCAAAGACAGGTCCTGTTTCTTCATGGTCGTGATTACTCTTCAAAAGAAAAAACATGAAGAACTGTGGCCAGGGAAAGTGATTTTTTTTTTTAATAGGAGTCACCCAGCCCAGTATTGGTACAAAAATAGTTAAATACAATGGACTAAATGTCAAACTATGAGAAGAATGACTCAAATTAGAGAAGCATAGATAGAAGAAGCTAACAAAAACATCACTTCCTGTGGGGACACTAGCACAGCCAAATACTAATCTTTGTAGGTAACCCAGTTTAAAGAGGGGTGGGCAGGGAGAAAGAAATCTGGGTTTGATATTTTGTACCCTGGACTACAAAGGAATCACTGTGGATACATAAATAAAAGACAGCTGGGCTGAGGTTTCAGATCACCTACACCCATCAGAAAGGCAGCCAGACTGAGCACTGTGCTCTCCTGTTTGATACCTGGACTAAGGCTCAACTCAGTCAATACTTTAAAGAGAAACAGAGCAGAGCAATGTTTTATTAAAAGGTTTAAATCACCTGCATTGGCACAGAAACAGCAAAGAAAATGACATAGCCCAGAGGGAGAAACCTTTGGTTTAAATATCTGTTAAAATGTGCAAAAAAAGAGCTCCTGCCTGGGAAAATCATGAGCCTGTCTCAAAGTCTACAAGACTATCTAAGCAGAGGAAGTGAATGAATAACTGTGGCACATGCATGAGTGGCTGAAAGTGCAGCCTGAGCAGTAATTGGCTCTATTGGTGCTCCTCTGATTAGCTGGTTTTGGCTACAGCAATTGTCAGCCCCACGCTGAGTTCACAGTACAAAAGTATTCACACTGCACTGAAGAACGTCTCAGATCAGCCGGTGGATCCCTGCAGAGAAACAGCAAACACACATCTGAAGGATGAGGTCTCCAGGGAGGACTTTAAATCCTTACTTCATGTCACTAATTCCTTGTTATCTAGAGCTGGAAGAGAAAGGACTCCTGGAACGGATTCAGATGCTCCTGTTACTTTTCACTACCTCAGAAATGAAGGAAGAGAGAAGAAAATTGATGATGCTTCTGTGGAGAGAAATTTAAGAACAAAATCGCATTAATCACTGAATGTAGGTGAACTCTTTACCAAAATACCCATCTAAGAGTTGCTGATGAACTGAAACAGCAAAGGGATCAACTTGTTGGGATAGGGAGGAAAGGTTACACACTGATAAATCTCCAGAGAGACTCCTGACAGGGAGAGGTCTCAGCTGGGAACATCTCACAGAGGGCACAGGAGAAGATGAGCCACCCCAAGCCCTTACAGACAGTAGGCACAGCACCAGCAAACATGAATGGAAGGGAACAAGGAAATCAGTTACTTCCAAGTGAGAGGTATTTTTATGTGCAAACTCGCACACATACTGTGTCTGCTCCAGAGTTCTGGCTAAGACCCCCTTTCAGCTCATTCAGCTCTGAAGTCAGCTCCATGGACACCTCCTATATCCTCGAAATGCTGACATGATCACTCTGCAGAATGACAGAGAAGCTCCACAGAACATGAATTATGTGCTTCCACACTCTGGTAATCACCACCAAAAAGCAAATTGGAGAGCATCAGCCAGCACCAGAGCATGCCAGCAAATGCTGTTGTGTTTTCTGAGCTGGCTCACTGATTCAAACACTCTGGTCAAACATAAGCATTTTAGGCTATTAATAGTAGCATTAAGGAAAGACATCCATATTTTGCTTGTGAGCTGCCTGTCCTTTCTCACCCTGTCCTCCCTCCCAGCTAAATTAAGGTGGCTAAATGAAATGTGAGGAACAGCAGAACAGATCAAATCTTAGATCAGATATTTCCAAAGTGGTGTGAGGACAGTTGACCATCATTTATTTGCAGCACACCGTAAGCAGAGATGAAGGTTAAATGTGAGGCTTTCGTACCCAGAAGATACCAATCTTGTATGTATATGAGGAGGAAATAGCAACTGCATTTCACACAAGCCGAGAATTTGGTTCCCAGGACAATACCAACCAACCTATGGTTACAAATTTCTCATCAGCTTCTTGGGCTGCTGCCTCCAGAGCAGTGGCACTGAAGTACCAAATCACTTGCATGTTGCTGCCCACACTGAATACAAGATCCGTGTGGGTGAAGCTGCCAGGCTCTGACACCAGTCATACCACTTGGAAAGGCGTGGAGAGACCACCTTGCATGGGCTGAACATCTCTCCCAGCCCTTGCAGCACTTCTCTCTTTATTCTTTGCCAGCATCTCACGGTACCATTTCTCAACAGAAACCTGAGGTTCGTACCAAAGCCTCCATTTGCACTCAATTGCACAAAATGCCTCCAAAACTGCCTCAGCTTTATCTGAAGTCAACATCAGCCTCAATTCTTTGTTTCACTCTTTATTTTTTATTTATATATCTAAAACCTACTGAAAGAGGCTCTGAAACCTTCTCTACCACAGTTTTGTCCCTTCAGGTTCCACAGCAAAAAGCAGTTTTTCCTAATGTTTGACATTAAAGAAATACTGAGCTGGTTGGTCTTTTGGGATTTGTTGAAGATATTTTCTTTAAAAAAAAATTTGAAATTGTCTTTAAAGCTTTTTTTTCCCTGAAAGTTGGAAACAATTTGTTGATCTTCAAGAAACAGAGGGAAAAAATTTAGAAAAACTATCTATCATTTTGAAATTTTTGTTAGGGAAAAAAAAATCAAAATCTGTTTCTCTTTTGGCAAGAACTAACTTTGCTGTTCTTTCATAAAACTGTGATGAAATATATTGTAAGATCATGCCATCATGAAATACGAATATTCCTTTTTAAAACTCTTCAGCACACAGCTGAGCCTGATGAAACTATTCCAGAGGTAGACACTTGTCACTGAAGATGTTTTGTCTCACTATTATGAAGTTGACTCAGCATTATTTAACTGATGATTCATTATTTCTCCCATTATTTCGAACCCCAGTCATGCACAAGGAGCTTGCTATACCAGGCACAGCATGAACATGGAACTAAGAGGCACCTTCTGCTTCCAAGAGCTTCTAGTTCTTGTAGAAGACTGGAGAGGCAGATGGAGATAGATGGAGGGTGAGATTAAAGGAACCAGCCAGGACATGCTGTCAAAATGTAACCATCACAGCTAGGGAGAGATTTAACTGGGACTATGTCTCCATGATATTAATTAAAAAAAAAAAAAGCTCCAAAAGATTTTAAGCATCCCATGCCCATTCCTGACTATTATCCCAAGTGAAATCAGATGTGGGAAAAGGAGAATACTGAAATAGAAAGAGGCTGTTGGAGGCTGTAAGTGGTGCAAAACCCCCAGGGATCCTTGGGAGAAGCTCCACAGCAGTTTGTGTGTGGGGAGAGGGTCAGTCTTTCAGCCATCTGCCAAAAAGCTGGAGAAGCCCTAAGCAGCATCAGGCTGTTCTAGGATGAAACAATGGGAAGTCAAAATATATTGAGACCTGGCTTTTTATTTTTACCTTGCTCACCAGATGTATTTTGGAAAACAATTGCAGGCTGCTAGGAAGAGCTGGTCTACACTTGCAAGTTTTTCTCCAGCCTCATTTGAAGTGGGAGAAGTGGATGACCAGGATTGCAAGTTCCTACACAAACACATCTTAAGTTTCCCAGGATTTTCTTTCCTAGAGCAGCTGTGCACAGCCCCCTGCTCGCCTGGGACCCTTGCACTTCCGACACCCTACGAGCCACACCTTCACCTTCCAAAGCCCTGGGTGCCACCAATGCCCACCCAGGGTCCAGGGAGCGTCTGGCCACAGCTGCCCTCACCCCGGAGCGTGCCTGCCTTTCCCATCTCTGCTCTTTTACATCTTTCCTCTTTGCAGTCTCCGTCCTGTCCACCTCTTCTTCCCTTTGCATTCCTCCTATTTGCAACTCTGCCTTTGCATCCCTCCCCTTTGTATCCCTCCCTTTTCACCTCCCCCTTTGCACCTCTCTCGCTTACATCCCTCCCCTTTGCCTCTCTGCCCCCTTCGCATCTCTGCCTTTTCCTATCCCTCCCCTCTGCATCTCTGCTCCTCGCATCTCTGCCCCCGTACACCCCCTGCCCCTCGGCCCTCTGCATCTTCGCCCTTTCGCCCCCCTGCCCGCTCGGCTCTCAGCCCTTTGGGCATCTGCCCCGGCACGCTCCCCTCCTCCTTCCCGCCCCTTCGCACCCCCAGCCCGCGGCATC
>VZTJ01000487.1:2950689-2986070 GCA_013397795.1 Orthonyx spaldingii | reverse complement strand
TGCACCCCGACCCCTACGGCGCCTACAACTACCTGCCCTGGCAGAAGGGCCCCCCCGGCGGACCCCAGACGGGAGCGGGGGACCTCTTTTACTCGGCCGAGATCGAGCTGCTGTGCGACCAGGCGTGGGGCAGCATGCTGGAGGTGCCCGCCGGCTCCCGCCTCAACCTCACCGGCCTCGGCTACTTCTCCTGCCACTCGCACACCGTCATGCAGGGTTACGCTTATTTCTTCTTCCTCCGGTGAGTGCCGGGGTGGGGGGACCCGGGGAGGGGGTGGGATGTCGCGTCCCGGCCCCGGGGCATCTCCGCCCGCCCCTGCCCGGAGGGTTCGCTCCGCGCCGCTGCCGCTCTCCCCCCAGCGCCTTCTCCTCTGCGCTCCCACCCACAGCTTCACAGGGAAAGAAAAACCCCGAACACCAAACCCCCATGGTATTCCTGCACCGTCGGCCGGCAGATGCACAGGGAGCTGCTGCTGAGTAGCTCGTGGGTGCTGCCGCTTTTGTTTTTGCGGCGGGACGGTCACAGAGCTGGAGGGAGGCCAGCGCCCGCTTGCCGAAGTTTGGCGTGGGAGTTTCAAACCCATCCCCAAACACTCACCCGATAGCTTTCCATCCACTCTCCCGACTCCCAGCCAAACCCTAACTTTGAGCTCATCGAAAGAATAAGAAAATAAACCACAATGTGGGAACAGAGCCATCACCATGACCTTTCAATTCAAGAGCATTTGTGAAATACTACTCAGTGGCTTGTTTTGAAATACTTGGTATATTCTTACACTGGGTGCATAACAAAACTCATTTTGATGCTGTCTAGGGCTTAGTGTGTAGCAAGATCTTTAAATACATTTTATTGGCACAAGTTATTTATTGACTGTTTGAAGGAGTACTTAAACTCTGGGTTCAAGGGCAAAGTGATGCAAATTGAGTAGAAAATACGGCCCAAAATACAGATTTGCTTCCTTCATGGGCTTTCACAGGTGTCTACAGGGTGGAAGGAGCCTGTTTGGTCCTTACTGATGCTGCCTGATCCAGTCCCTGTGGTGGAAATTGTCATTTTGGTGACTTAAGTGCCAGGAGAGCTGAGAGCCACTTGCTGGCTAAAAGTCTGTGTAACTTTTTGTTGAGCCAGATTGAAGTACAACAGGTGACTTCTGCAGGAGTGAGAGAGTGCTGTTCATTCTCACAGTGGGCTGCCCATGCAATTTGTGTTCCAGAATGGATGAGAACTACATCCTCCTGCCACACGGAGTCAACTTCCAGGAGGCGATTTTCCCCGACACCCAGGAGAACAGGAGGATGTTTGCCAGCCTCTTCCAGTTTTCAAACTGCTCGCAGGCGCAGCATGTGTTGAGCTTCTCCAGTGACTGGGAGATTCAAGAGGACAACCGGGTAAGGGATTTGTTTGCTCTCCAGTGCTTGTTTTCTAAGTGGGCACAGGCATTCCCATGTCCTCTGTGTGCATATGTGTATTAATGCAGAGCAGCAGGTCTGATTTTCCTGTTCCTTGGGTGGTATCATTAGCAAAGTAACATAGTGGTGAGGAGATATTAAACTGTTTTCAAAGCTGAGCTCTGTGTTAGCTTCCCATGCACCTGAGCAAAGCTTGGTATCAACTTGTTCATGAGCAATAGGTTGAAAATAGTGTTGCTTGTGATCCTGTCCTCTTCCACCCAGATCATTCCTGGGTTTGCTATCTCTAGACCTCATTTTTTAACTTCCGGAGCAGAGCTTTGTTTTCGTACTTCTATGCTCATCTCATGTAGCGGGACCAGTGCCTGGACCATGACAGGCTGTAAGGGATTATTCTTGCCTGACTCCACATAACAGCATAAACATCTACTGAACTAATTGTCCTAAGCTGCCTTTGTAGCAGCTGGGGAAAAATAAACTCTTGAGGGCACGTTTCATGTGAGCGACAAGGGCAGGGTTCGTCTGAGCGATGCCAGCACTTACTTCTGAACAAGACAGATGAAATGTCTCTCCTTTCAGGGGAGACCATAGAAAGTAGTTCACCCTCTAGGTGATTCTCCCTTAAGAAAGTACAGAAAGTCCAAAGATGCCCACTGTTGGTGGCTTCTGAGCCCCTTTATGGGATTGTAGTGTGCATAATAAATGCAGGATTTTAATAAATGCTTATTTGGCAGAGAGGAACGTCCTGTTGTTGTGCGTGTGCATGTTCTGGATGCACATATACTTTTGAAAAAGTGGAGCTTGGAGAGCTGGTTTAGTGCCAAACCTTGTTTCATGAGGCTGGTGGTTTCCCCTGGTAGCTGAGAATAAGCATCTCTCTAGGTCAGGATGGACAGGACAAGTGTCATGGCTTGTGTCTTCCGTGGGTTCACCCAAGGCATGATGTTTATGTATGACAGCAGGTGTATGAGTGGCTTGTTTGGGAGATGGATGGACGGAATTCAGTAGCTGGCTGAGCCTTTTCTTTTCACCACCTGGCCAAATGCCAGCATACAAAGTTTGAGCTGCTGTGTGGCCATCTGGCCAGCGACACAGCTCCTCTCCTTGGGATGCCCTGTGAGGAAGTGTTTTCTTGCTGCTGATATTTCATGGAGGGAGTGGGGAACGGTGCTGTTCAAATATATATTTGGAGACAGCAGCAGGAATTGATGTTTAAGAGGAAATTAATCATCTTGCAATTAAATCACAGAGCTGTAACCCTGTCTGGGCAAGAAGGGGAAGGTGGAGAGCCCTGGTCCCAGCCCTGCCTCCTCCCTCCCAGCCCCCCTGCTCCCCAGTGCCCCAAGCAACATACTTGGCAGGTAAAGGTGCTGCTGCTGCCAAATCCACAGATTTTTGTCCAGGGGAGCAAAGTGGCATTGGGGGACCACCAGATCCAGCTGCCAGTGTCTGCTTGTGATGCCTCTGAGTGTCTATTTAGTCCTGCTGAGCTAAATGTAGGGCATCTTGATGGGCTGGTGCTCGTTTATGCCAGCAGTGAATCTCACCAGTCAACTTTAAGGGAAATCACAAGGCAGAAACCCCTGGGGTTAGTTGGGGCAACCCTCAGCATATGTATCAAAAGTGCATTTCAGCTGTTGTACTCTTTGACCCGTGCAGCTGTGAGCAGACTGGGGGGGATTAGAGCCTCTGGTCCCACAGACAGGGGCCAGGGGCTTTACATGCGTCAACACCCACCCGGGCAGGGAACAAATTCAGCACAACTGATGGACACTTTGTCTCGCCTTCATAATGAAAAGTAAAAGCTTCCTCTGCACCGGTTAAAAATAGTTCAGGCTGACTGTGCTCCCATTCAGCTCCTGCATCTGTGTTTGCCCAGCCGAGCGCCGGCTCCCGGGACCCGCGTGCCCCAGCCTGGGAAGGGGATGACATTTCTGGCTGTTGCAATATTAGGAGTTTGTTTCTCAGCTCTTCCCAGGTACAGCTCTCTTTGGTGTTTCCCTCCTCTCTCTGCCCTGTTACGTGCAGTGGTGGCTTTCCCAATTGCCACCGTGTCTGCTCACCTCCCGTCACAGTGGGAGCAATTTCCATTTCCAAATGTGCTTGGCCGAGCTGCCCCATGCTGGCTCCTAAGCTGAAATCTGTAGTGTGTGCCAGCTTCATGGCACAGAAATTGATCATAACTTAGAGCATTGTTCTGGAAGGTTTTTTAAAAGAAGCTGTTTGGGAGCCTGGATACAACCAAAGGGAGGTTCTGTGATGGTGTCAAGTTGTGGAGAGCTTGGGCAGAGAGGGAAGGGTTGCCTGATGAGGCTAATCCTGCAGTGAAGAGTCAGGGATCTCACTAGCTGCTGTGTACTGACACAAATTGTCACTTAAAATACATCATGGATGTTTTGTGCGGTCAGAGAGGAGAAGTAGAAATGCTAAAACGTTCACAGCAGAAGGCAGATGGGATGAAGGTCTCATTCCAGGAGCTTGTAGGTAGGGTCCTGCCTCCAGGTGTTGGAACAGCTGCATGTAGGGCCACCTTAAAAAGCAGCAGACTGGAGAAGATTTGGAATAAAGGAATGATGAAATTTTCTGTTTACATCCAAATCCCATACTCTGAAAGTTGTTTTGAATCCTGCTCTTGATATATTTCTGGGATGGACGCTTTAAGGGAGACTTTGGCACTGGAAGCACGTGCAGTTGCAACGGATATTTTGTGTTTGCAGCTCTGGGATACTCAGCCAGAATGTGAGAAAACCCCATGATGGATGAGTGTCTTTGCCTCATGTAATACTGCTCCAAGCAAGAGGTCCCTTCTGCAGGGTGTGCCTGAGCTGGCTATGGAGCAGGTGACCCAAAAGTGACCACTGACACATTGTCCTCCTGCTTGGTCTCTTCTGTCTGCAGTGCTCCTTGTCTGGGCTGCCCAAGGGGTGAGGCAAGGAAAACCCTGACAGCACCTTTTCCTCCTTCCAGCAAATGTGTCAATGCAAAAGAGAGCAAAGAGATGTGCAGGAACTTTTTGACGCACTGGGATGTGCCACCTGCCTTTTCCATCATGGAAAAATGCTTTTAATTTTCAGAAAGCCCCATGGCGTGTGATGAAAAGAGGTCAGACCCAAGGCACATCTCACTGAGTATAATACTTTCCTCATCCTGGGCCTGCTGCTCTTGCTGTAAGCTAATTCCAGCTGCATTTTTAAGCCCCTTGCAGTCTGGGCTAAGAGCCAAATGCTGCTTTCCTTAGTTTTCCAATAACCCCACAATCTCATAAATTCACTTAGGTGCTTGTTCTGGCCACTCCAGAGAGCAACCATAGCTCCTGCTTTTGTTTCTTTCGGCACTTGCCTTTTGGCCTCCCCTTTTGCAGAGGCAAATACTAATGTGGCTTCATCTTGACTTTTCTCTCAGCCCCTTAGTGATGTTTGCAGACCTCTTGCTTTACTCCAGCTCGTTGTTGCAGTGGCTTCCACAAGGTTGTTTCTAAAACCAAGGGACGATGAAGCACATTGGGATTGAAATCTAGCCCCCTTGCAGAGTTTTACCATTTTAGTGCAAATCTAGGAACTGTAATTTCTCCTCCTGGCCCTCTACAGTGTTGTGTGCTCTCATAAAGAAGACCTTGTTGCTTTGCCTGCACACAAGAGCTTACATGAGAAGTGACTTGAGGTCTGGTGTCAATAAGGGCAGTAGAAATCTCTAACAGCACTTGTAGTTATTATTCAGAGGGGTTTTACCTCCTGGTTTTGTCAACAGGTTGGTAAGGAAATGTGTTCTTTTGGCCTCCCCTTTTATGTATGCAGGAGAGTTGCAAAATGACCCCACGTGCATCACAACAAGGGAATAATGTCAAGGTGTCAACCCAGTCGTGAGCAACAGTGAGATCATTGAGACAAAATGTTCATGGAAATTAAGGAGTCCAATAACTTCAATTAAGCTTGGTAAGATTGCAGGGGGAGACTTTAGCTTTTATTAAGTCTCTCTCCCTGCATTGACTCTTTTCCTCTCAAGCAGCAGAGCCACAACCAGGCTGTTACCTTAATTGATTTAGATGAATGGACTTGCCTTCTGAGAGACCTCCAGAGCTTTATCTGGGTAATAAAGAGCTTTTATGAGAGTAGTCAGTGTCCCAAATAAAAAGGAAGGCAATTAGTGGGTTAGCCTGACAGTCTACAAATATCTGTTTAGCATCTTCAGGTCTGGATCTTCTTCTCTGGTGGCACCATGGCTGCTGTAACAATGACCTGGCTGGGACACCTGGAAGGCTTTGGAGCAGCTGAAAAGGGAACTGCGTAAGAAAAGCAATGCAGTTGCATAAATGGCTTTGCCATTATTGTGCAGAGCAAAAATTAAATTAAATTACATTCTTCCTCTGCGGAAGTAGAGTAAATAGTTTCAGAATTATTTGTATTTTAGCAACTGCATGGACTGGGAGCCACCGGGTTGGGTGAATCCCTGAGCCCATCTGTGGGCAGCAGCACACTTGCTGTTCCCAGCCTGTCTCTTCCCTGATGGTCTCAACCATGTGAAAGGTAGAGGGTCTCATTCAGTGACACTTCACAGCACCATGAGGGCACAAGCCACAGAGAGAGAGCCACTTCCACTAAAGCTCTTTGCCTACCAGAGAAGGGCTTGTTCACATGATGTTTGCTGTGGGGACTTGTTTTGATCCATCTCCCAGGCAACACATCCCTGGAGAGTGTGAAGGAAGGAGAGAAGTTGGAGAAGTCCCCATAATTTTTCAGACCACCCTGATCTTGAAAGTGGTTAAACACTACCATGTCCAGAGAGAGCCTGAGCTACCCTGGACGCATGGGCCAGAGTCCTCCTGAGATGGTGTCTGAGGTGGATGTTGCTGATGCCAAAAGTGGCTCTGTTCCGTGAGTCATGCAAACCCTGGCCACCAGGAAAAATAAGCTGATAACTGTGTTGTCCGTGTTACCCACAAAATTAAAATGAAAAAGTAATTTTTTTTTTTTTCTCTTCTTGACGTTAAGAACTTCTGCTCTTGCAGAGTTCCCTCTCTGCTCTGAGTGCTGGGAGATGAATTTCAAGACTGGAAAATGCTGGTCATGGAATCCAGAGCCAGCAGTTTTAGAAGAACCAGTCTGAAAAGGAGCAGGTAGCAGCCTGGTTTGGTGAAGACAGTTCTCCTGAATTTCCATGTACTGATTTTTTGTGTTTGCTTGTGGCATGAGCTGCATTAGGGATCCTCCCTTCTCTGATCTTATGGCACTAGGGAAATAGAAAATAACTTCAGTTCAAAACAGCGCTACGTGGCAAGGGCAGTACAAAAAGACCTCAAAATAGAATTAAAGTGAGGTTCAATATCTAGAGGTTTGAAAATCTTCTTTTACATGTGGTTTCTTGCCCTGCCATTGGTTAGAGGAGCTGTTTCTCCATGAGCCTAATAGCATGATAGAAAGTGCCATCGCTTCTGGGTTGTTTTCATAGTGATTTACAGTGCTTTTGTTTTCCTCCCAGAAACCCACCCAGGGCATGCCCCCTCCCTCCAATCTGTGTTTAATTTGAGTACATGTAAGCAATATCAGATGAAATGGAGAACTGCTGACAAGTGTCTGGGACAAGGGAAGACCACGAGACAATCGATACATTTGGGTAACATCCCCAGGAGTCTTTTGGCATAGAAATGGCATTGACTCTTTTCCAAATCTTCCCACCCAGGCTGTGGTAGGGGACTCTTAGAGTTCTGATTGGCATATTCCTATCAGTTTTCTATCTTTCCACATGCACACAGGCTGATAAAATAAAGAATAAAAAGTCACAAAGGAGTACACAATAGCCTTATCCACGGGATGTTTCCATTGCATATGGTCTTTATCATATTTATAACACCCAGAAGGTGTTCTGAGCAGTGCTTCCCAGGAGAAAAATGGGGAAACATGGCTGATTTTTGGTTGTTTCTTAGAGGCACATTATTTCTGTTGGGGGTAGATTGGCTGATTTCCATAAAACATGCAGGAGGGATGACCTGATGTAATGTGGGAGCCTTGGATTTGGTAGCATTTGTAAACAGTCAGAATCTGGGGTGGAAAATGAAGCTGTTCCCCACCCATCTGAACTCTTGTCCCCCATGGCAGCCACTCTGGTGGGGAGATGTCAAGGTGGGGCCCTCACTTAACATCCTCCTGGTCCCAACAGGGGAGCCCCTGGGGGACGTGTCTGGACCACCTTGCTGCCTATCAGGAAATGCAGATTACTCCAGAGCACAGCTCTCTCTGACTGTGTCTCAGGCATATCTAAGTACATAATATCCTTAAAAATATCTGGTTTCCAGCCCTCACAGCAAGGAAATGCCAAGACAACCAGGGGTATGTGTGTGTGTGTGTGTACTGCTGTCTCCTCGAAGGGCGAAGCAGCAATCCTTCCAGGAACTGGCAGGGAATGGAGACCCACATGGCTCCAGGCTGCTTTTAATTACCCAGACTCACACTTTAATGGAGTTCTGCCAAATGCACTAAATCATTCCATATTTCGTGGCACAAGGCTATCTGCTGCTGTACTTGAACTTGGTGGTGAACAGGCATCTGACCCCAGCCCCAGGACACCTTTTGGGTTCTCCATCTGGCTGGTGGCCACGGAGGCAGTTGATAGTTGTAGGCTGAGCTCTGCATGTTGAGAGACACAAAGGTGGGGCTGAAGGAACCCTGTTGTCCCTCCTCTGTTTCAGATCCAAGGCTGTCTGCAGGGATGCCGTACCCTTGGGCTTTCCAGTCCAGGCATGGTTGAAAGACTTGCAGTGGTGCTGCCAGGCACAAATCCAGCTGCAGTACTTTCTTAGCTGGATGAAGAGTTTTTTGGGAGCCCCTGACCTTTGGAAGCTTCTTAGCCAAGAGCCAAGGCACTGTGTAGTTAGGAGAGGGGTGACGTTCCTTGAGCTGGTCACGTTCCCTGAGCTGGTCACATTCCCTGAGCTGGTCACATTCCCTCTATGTTAGCACAGAAGTGGCTGAGGTGGGAGAAACCTCGCTCAGGGGAGGCCAGTGGAAAGTTTGAAACCCACCCTGAGCATCCACGTGTGAAGGTGGGCTGGGAATTGCAGCATTGTAGGGAGAGGTGGACCTCTCATCCATCCCCTCTGGAGATGACACTGCCATGGGAAAAGTGGCAACAAGAAGACCTGAGGAGGGTGAATGACTTCAGTCAGTTGTCTCCTTCCCCGTGTGTGAGTGATACCTCTGCTTTTCTACCCTCCTGTTCACGGCCTCCCCAGAGTGGGAAAGGGAGAATGGACATCTCACCACATGTAGACTGTGGAGGGTGAAGGGAGAGCTGAGGGGAAAGGGCTAGTGGGGACCTGGGCTGTGAAATGAAGTGGTGCAGGGGGATGTGTGCTTGAAAGAGGAGCTTGTGTCCATGGCCAAATCACCTCCCTCAACAGAGGTTTGTGCTCAAGGTGCTCCCGAGATGCCTGGGACATGGTCTCCAAGGAGAGGAGTTCAAGCTGGTGTTCTTAGGATGGATGTATTATCTTACAAACCCAAGGCAAAACAGAATGCATTCCAAAGACTCAGAGATCGTGGGTATTTTTTGATCCAGTCATGCTTGTCCCACAATGTTTCAGTCTCAGAGAGTCGAGGCACCGACTTTGCCTGGGAGCCACTGAAAGATGCTCAAATATGAGTCCTGGCATCCTGCTCACAGTAACACACTGGGGCTATTCCAGTGATTTTGATTGTGTTGGGAGCAGGAGGAAGAAGCAAACATCAGAGCTGGCTGCACATGGCTCTTCACCTGTTTGGATTTTGCTAGACCTTGTTTTGGGCCAACACTTGGGGAATACAATCAGAGTGAGTCTCAGGCAAGCCCTCTGTTCCAAGATCAGCCAAAATGAATGAAGGAGGTACCCAAATTATGTGTTGTTCAACCCAATTATGGGAGCCACCATGCCCTTCTGTAAATCTGTGAGTCTGTAAATGTGTTGGGTGGTTTGGTGTGTGGAAACCATAGTTTGTGTTGGTCAGCAGGTGGAAAGGATGATTCACATGGATCAGCAGTCCTGGACCAGGATCTGCCCTTGATGTACAAGCTGCTCCTACTTGCACTGTGGGCAGACTGGTCCTTTGGTTTAGTTGGTGGCTCCAGCTGACCTTGAATCAAGGGAAGGTGTTTTCTTTCAATTTCTCTCCTGACCCACCTGTGAGACAGACACAAAAAAAGATGAATCAAAACATTTATTAAAATCAACAGCCACCAAAATCCAGCCGGGAGCTGGCAGACAGGACACCTGTGATGCTGCCGGTAACCAGATCAGCTATTGTGGCTTGAAGGGAGATGAGATCTTTTAATTTGGGACGTATTTTCTCCCAGCCCATGCATTTTGATGTTTATTTTCACAAATGACAAGCCAAGTTGGCTCTGAGGCAGCAGGAGTTCGAGTCCCTAATGGAAGCTGCAGACAGAGCCTTTTAAAGCCGGTCCTGCCTCCGCCAGCCAAGTACCTTTCCAAATTCCCCTGGAGAAGTGTCCTTGCCCTGCTGTGCTCAGCCAGGAGCAGCCATGTGGTGCCAGGCTTGGCTTGGCTGCTGGCCCTGGCAGCACTCAGCCCCTTGCAGCAGCTAATGTGAAGTGACAAACCAAAGTGCCTGGTTTCCAGGCATGGGGAACATACGGTTTTGGTGGACCCATTGCAGCTGGTTGCTGCTCAAATCATTGCAGGTGCCTCTGGCAGCTGGTGCAGTGACTCCCTCCTTTTGCTGCCCCAGCCTGTCAACTTTTTTTTTGGAAGAAGGCTGCTGCAACTGTTAGTCCAGTTATCTGTAAAAGGAATGACAGCAGGGGAAAATACACCGAGGGAAAAGCAAGTTTCCATGACACTGCAAAATACAAAGGCAAAATAATATGACTAAAAAGCCAGGTCTGAATTTCTGCCCAAAAAACTTAAGAGCAAGCAAGCAAAAAAAANAAAAACAAAAAAAAAAAAAAAAAAAAAAAAAAAAAAAATTCCTGAGATCTGAAAGCACTTAATGGACTTGTTCTGCAGTACTTTTGCATTTCCTAAATCAGTAGGGAACCAGCAGCTCCTGCAAGGAGGAATGTCGGTGCAATGTTTTATATTGAGATAAGATGTGGAACTAAAATGCAAGCTGGTGTTTACATGGCTGTTATCCTCAAACTGACCCATCTTCTTCACTATGCAGGGGCAGCAGAACTGTTTCCATTCTGCAGAGGGTAAAAGCAAGGGAGGTGTGTTGGTCTCTGTATCCCAGTCCAGTGGAGACAATTCTTTTTGATCCTGGATTTAAGCCCTTTGGGATTAGAAACAACTGTCTGAATTATTTTTTTGCCTGTAAACTTATTTGTCAAAATCCTGTGTCCTTCCCCTCCCATGACTTCCAGCCTTATTGCACAGGTGGTGCTGTATTTTGAGTAGGGAGTTTTCTTTGGATGGGTCACACATGAGCAGCTGGGGTTTGGTTGTCTATTTAAACCAGAATATGGTGGTATGAAGTCTGACTTCCCTTATTCACATGGATGGTGACTGGAATTCTTTTAATTTCCTCAAAATGCAATGAGTTTATTACCTTCATTTGTCTTTGCTGTACACCCATTTCAGGGCACGATTGTTTGTTTGGCTTTATTTTTGTTTTTCCAGAGCCTTTAAACAGGGTACAAACACAAATATGTTCTTCTGGATGTTGTTTATTAGATTTTTTTATTGTGGAATATTATTTAGTTGCTTGACTGGATGGTGGTTGGGGAAAGAAAGGATGGAAAGTCAAAGTGGAGGAACAGCTTGCACTGACAATGGCTCAGGATAGGAATAGAAATTCAGATGCTTTAAGTCCTGACGTCTCTTCCTTTCTTGGGGAAAGAAATCCTGTTTCAGAGCCTTTGAAGCAAAAACACAGCAGCCACATCCACTCAAAATGCTTCATTTTGGTGCAGAGTGAGGAAGCTGTTTTCCACCTTTAAAGCAACATCCTGGGGTGTGGAAGATGAGCAATAATGAGGAAGGGGCTTAGTCACAGTAACCATAGGGCACCTCTGCCAGATACCTGCTCATACTTTAACAGAACTCTGAGGTCTGGGTTGGTTGGGAGAGTGTTTATTCATGGTCTATAGAAGTTGTCTTAAGTGAGAATCTCTGTGTACACAGCTTGACTGTGGGGAGGAAACTTACTTGGTCTGTAAGTACCTCTGCTGGAGAGCTGTCTGTAAGTAGAGACAAAGAAAAAAATAACCATGTAAATGAGAGAAAATTAAAATAACTCATGGAAATAGGAAATGAAGAAATAATCCACCAAAATGTGTGGCAAACTGTTGTGGTGATATCTCCATTATTTACGAGGCTTGGGTCAATCTGGGAGGTTGAGGTGGGTCAGAAGCAGACATTCCTCTTTTGCTGCCTGCCTTTGGAGGAAGATCGATTGCTCATGTCACGACGTGGCTCTGGGAGGGGCTACAATAGGGTTTCAGAGCACCCTGTCCTGTTACTCTTCAAACTGGATGTCTGTGCTGGCAGTAGTGACTTGCTCTCTCTGGAGAGGGCTTATGTCCCCCACACTGAGGCTGAGCAGCTCCAAGAGGTACCAGGTAGCATCCAAAGCCCACATCCATCAGCTGGATTCAAAAAGACAACCTGGAGGTGAATTTTTCTAAAAATCACTTCCAAGTTCTGCGTGCCCTTCAGACAGCTACAGCCATGATGGATGTGAGTGCTGATGTTGTGAAAAGCCTCTGAGAATTGGAAATAAACACTTTTAGGAAGACTCTAGGGAAGGGTTGTTACTACCATCAATGATTGGGGTTTTGTCCTTTTACACATTTTAGGCTCAGGCACGTTTTGTTTGAGTTGAGTGAACACTTCACGATCTGTCCCTCTAAATCCTAGTTGAGCCTGTGTTTTCTTAAGTCTTGGTTTCAAAGGGCAGAGGAACAAATGTGATTCTTGGTTCTTTTCCCAAAGGTGTAGAATCATTGATTAAATGTGTCCTGGAAATAATACTTTGTGCTCAAATCTTGCCCGCTGTAATAAAAATGTCTTGAAACCACATCCAGTGACAAAATCCTCCAGTATTTAACCCATGTCTGAAAGCAGCTGAAGTGCTGATGGGAAATGTCCTGGTGCTTCCGAGTCAGTGGCACTCCGGAGCTGCTGGAACGCATCCCGTGCTTACAGAGAGTCGTTGCTCAAGAAACACCTTACAGATGTTGAGGATGTGAAGGAGCAGACCCTTTCCATCACAGCATCAGGCCAGAGAAGGGCTAAAAACAAAATCCCGGGCTGGAGGCATCCCTGAGGCATTTGCCTGCCTGTTCTGTGTCCGGACTTCAGGATCGACCTCTGGTTCCTGCTCATTGTCAGAAACGTCTGAAACTGGAGAAGCCTCCTGTGGTCGCTGCTAACGAGGTGGTGTTTATCACGCTCTGGTAATTGCATTTGCTATGGTATTTACAGCATTTCCTATGTTTTGAAATGGAGAAATCTCAGGCTTGCCCAGGGCTAATTGTGTACTTTAACCCGCTCCTGAGCCCACACGTATCTTTAAACATTAACATACACACCGGCAGTGTCCTGGGGCGGCCTCAACCCCACAGCTATCGAGCTGGGAGCGTGGCTATTGAAGTGTTAATGTTTGCTCTCAGTATTTATCAGAGGCAGTATCCCTCCTCTTTTCCAGGTCCTAGGAATTTCTTTTTCTTTTTCTTTTTCTTTTTCTTTTTCTTTTTCTTTTTCTTTTTCTTTTTCTTTTTCTTTTTCTTTTTCTTTTTCTTTTTCTTTTTCTTTTTCTTTTTCTTTTTCTTTTTCTTTTCCCCTTTTCCTTTTCCCCTTTTCCCCTTTTCCTTTTCTCCTTTTCCTCTTTTCCTTTTCCTTCCCTTCTCCTGCAGTGTCAGCTGCGGTCACTATTCCTGATTTCTTTAGAGCAGCAAGGTGATATGGAAGTCCTTGCCCAGCACAATATCAGAGTGGAAAGATCTCCTAATGTTGCGCCCAGTGCTGGATGTAGCCCTGCAAGTAACTGGTTTCAGATTCTGCTGTCCTTTGGGGCAAAGACAGTGTATCAATTGCAGAAACAGAGGTCATTTGAGCTCACACCGTGGTCTGGCCTTAGCCACATATGAACTTACTTGTGTCTAAAAGGGACTGATGTGGTCCTGGGCCATTTATGCCACAACACCTTGACCACGGCCATGGCTCTGTCTCATTGGCTTCTTTATCTGGATATAGCAGTTCCAGCTTAGATTCAGCAGATGAGGAAAAGTCCAGAGCTTGAATCAAGCACTGCAGCATGCCTGGAGCCCTCCTTCTGTATCTGTTGCTGTGTGGAGCAGGTGGCTTGAATTTGGCTGGAGCTTATGATGCATTTTGGAGTCTTTATTTTCTAGCTTATAAAGCCTTTTGGATAAAATTTGCTGAATGCATGAAGGGTGTAGAGTTTTATTTTGTGGATTTAAATCCAATCTTCTAAACTGCTTTAAAACAATTCCTTGTGTTTTGAAATTCTGAAACTTCTGTCCCCCTTTTTTTTTTAATGCCTGTGGTCAGTCACAGACTGATTTAAGAAATGATGCAAAATGTCTAAATGAAATTAAAAAACATTTTTTAAAATAGTGTTAGGAAAAGAAAAAAAAAGACAGGACACATATGTTATCAATACTCTACCAAAAGGGAACATTGTCTCTGATACAGAAAGACTTAGACTCCAAAGCTTGCAGAACAACTGGAACAATCTTTCTAATCCAGTCAACATTATCGGAACCATCACGGGGCTGTTTGAATTACTTCAATATTGATTTTAGGATTTTTCTATTTGGTCTTCAAGGATACACTGTAGATGGGACTCTGAATGTATTTTTCTATGCATTTTATGTATAAATATTCCAGCTTTGGATTGGCTTCTTGGTTGGATGTATTTAAGTATTAGTTGAACGGAGTTAAGGAGCTTGTCTTCTTCAGTGTTGATCTCAAAATGTGAGGAAAGATTGAATTTCACTGCTTGCAACATTCTAAAGTGCTTCAGCCAACAGCAGAGTGAGGTACAGGAGTCCTTTTGTTAAATACTTTATTGTCAGAAGTCCTGAATTGGTGCAAAATGGCAGTTTTCTGAGGAACTAAAATAAAAGACCATCAGCATTCTCCCCTGTTCCCAACCCAAGACCCACAGTATGCCAAGAGATATCTAAGTCAGGTATCCATGGGAGAGTACAGGAAGAGAGTTCTAGCTGATGCTCTTCCAGTCTCCAGTGTTTTCAAGTGAAGGAGTCTCTGTGGTGAAGTAATTTCCATATATTTATTTGTTTCTATATATTCAGTGACATCCAATCAATTTATCTCCCATAAAGCTGTCCAGCCTTCTCTTGAGAATCACAACTTTTGGATTGTGTTCAACCTGTTTGCTACTTTTATTATCTGATACTCCCAGTCCTGCTGCTGGAAGACATTGTCTCTTTTTTCTCCCTCCACGGCGTTCATGGTTGTGTAGTCCTTTATCCTATACCCTCTCACAGGACAGAACTCAAAATTACAGACCAAACTTAATGTCTGAGCCTCAAAGAAGGGTGTTTCTCCCCTATCCTGGATGGGAATCAGCTACCACTAACACTCTGCAATGCAAGTCCTTGAGAAAAGAGGGAGTAAAGCCCCTTCCCTTTCTGTCTAGGACCTCCCACTGCTATTGCCACAGGGAAATTTCAAAGTTTTGCCTAGACTGTTGGAAGTGCCAACAGGGAAAGCAAATATTTGTGTGTAAGAATTAACCCCAAGAAGATTAAGTGCAGATGAATGTCAATAGTGCCAGCAACCTGTGAGAGAAAGTGAAAACTGAGAAGGATGTAAAAACAGAACATGGTGTGGAAAAAAAAGAAAAAGAAAGAACAGAATGCAAAACAGATTAGAAGCAAATCAGGGAGAAGGAAAATTTCAATGGGGCTTTTTCCTTTACCAAAAAAAGGGCAGCATGAAGACAAACAACAGGAGCACTGCAACAGGGGCTCATCAGTGTTAGCAGGTTGGGAGGTTCCAAGGGTGAGTATGAAGTAGGGAGGGGGTAGAAATGAGGGATGAAGCTTAATGGGATGCTACATGGAGAGTAGATGCCTTTGGAAATCAGGAAGGATCCTGGAGGTGATGAAAATCTTGCACGGTTTTTAGTTCCCACCTCTTCAGTTCTGAAAGTGAATTGCTAGCCAGGGAAATGGTGATCTGTGAGAAGAGGTTTGGTTTTGTGAAGCTTGGCCCATGTTCTGTGGGAGGAGAGCTGTACAGTTTGGAAATCATCCATCTCAGGAAAATCATAAGTGGTAGGGCTGTCTAGACTAGTCAGGAAGGCGTGAACCAATAACCAGGGTAAAATAGAAGAAGAAGAGGAGAAAAAAGTGTGATTCCTCACCTAGAATTAAAGTAAGATGTCAGGAAAAAAAAAATGAATCAAGGCTTCAAAAGATGCAAACAGAGGATGTTCTTAACTGACTTTAAGGTTAACAAGGAGAGGAAATCAGACATGCTCATCACTGGATTGACGTGTTGCTGCTGGAAGCGGGTGGGGAGATGCGTGATAGGAATGTTACAATTAATTATTATAAATCTCTTCGTAACAACCGTGTGGGCAGCGTGCAGGTGTGTGTGAGGACCTTGGCAGCCTGACAAAAATGTAATTATCGGTTATGGAGGTAGCAGTGCTCACTCTTTGGCACTTTGTCAATCAGCAGAGTGGTAATTAGCCGTTGCTAGAGGCCACCATGTTTCTCTGAAGAGGAAAGTAGAACCTCCTTAAACATCTGGATGTGGTGTGGGTGAGAACATGGGGGGAAGTGTGCCTTACCTGGGAGTCTGCAATTACAGCAAGGATTTCCTGACTCAGAAATCAACCCAGAACTGTTCTGCCTTAAATCTTTTTCTTTTTTGGCCTGCAGCTCAAAGTTGGCAGCAATTTGCATCCATATAGCCCAATTTAAATACAGTGGTTTTTTGAAGTGAAGTAGATATTAATCTTTAGTTTGGCAGGGGTCATGATGGACTTTCTCTCACTGAAAAAGAGGTTGGATCTCTTTTCTAGGAAAGATATGCACCTGTTGAAGTCATTTGGTAAGCAAAAGGAATGACTTCCAACAATTTTATACAGGAAGTCTGATACGATCTGGTTTAAAGAGAACTGGTTTTTGTTGCCCTCATTGTCTTATATTGGACAGGGTGTTATTTTCTAGTTTGGCTGAGAGAAAATGTGGAGTTTGGGGCTATACAACTTACAATGGAGAATTCAGTGTCCTTGCCCCAAAGCCTATCCTTAGGGATTTTCCTCCCTGTGGGTCATAGGAAATCATGTACAACCATGTTCACAAAGAAACCTGAACCACAGGCATGAATAAGAAGCAGCCTTGAGAGCAAGGTCAGAAGCTGTCCAAGGCACCGTTTTTCCAATTTCTACTATAGCTGAAAAGTCTGGGTGAGAAAAAGCATTGCTGTATGGAGCCTCTTACAGTTCCCCATCAAATGCAGTAAAACACACCATAGAACAGCTTTAAAAACAGGGGGAAAACAAGGGCAAATGCAGCTCTGACACAGCAGTGACAGCCAAGAAGTGCTTGTCAGGCCTGGGTTCCTTCAAAGATGTGCACTGAGCCCTTTCACGCTCTCGGTGCTGTTTGCTGAAGTACTAAGGAAGTGGGAAGGCATCCAGAAAACTGGTTCAACTCAGCTGACACCGTGGAGTTTGAAAAGGAGCAGGAAGGAGTGGAGATCTGCAGCACACTGCTGACCTGCCACCAGCTGGGGACACGGTGATGCACCACGCTGGCCCTGCTGGTGCAGACTGTGCTCAGAGGTGTCCTGCAGCTGTTGAAAGGCAGGATGGAACAACATCTGCTCACAGCTGCTGCAGAGTTGGGTTCTTTGGGTCCTGATGAAACAGGAAGACATATCTTTGGGGTAGCCTTCAGGAAGATCTTGACTCAGCTGGCTATAAGGAGTGAAAGTGCCCCACAACACTGTACTGCCCTTGAAGACATGGACAATCTGTAAGAGTGAATTGATTGTAATTTATCCCAGCTGAGCAGAGCTGTGTCCTCCTCCTCTGAGCTTCTGCAAGCCTCTCTCTGCTGTGTGAGAATTACTTGTGAGCTGTAATGCCTGTCGTGGTAAAATACACAATACACACACAGGGTGAAGATTGAGGAGTGCTCATTTGTGGTTGCTACAGACGTTCTTTGTCATGGCCATTACTGTAACTTTCTTGTAATTCAACCACATTTTTAAAAGCCAGGCAACCCACAATTGTAACCACTGTGTCACCACCCAAGGTTCAAAACTCAGCTCAGAATCCATGAGGTTACAACTGCATATAACCCCTTCCAGCAATTTAACACCAAGGGGGGCTGGCACGAGAAGCCACTTACCTATCTTCTCAGGTAATGCAGAATTTATTACAGCACCCCTCCCTTTTGCTCTTCCCTTTTGTGTGGTTTTGTATAGATCTCACAAACTATGAGTCATACATAGAAAATAAAGTAATAAATGAGTTTGAAATGTGAGGCCACATTCAGAATTTTTTGGATGAAAGTAGCTTTGTTAGTTTAGGGTATTGGTCTACTTTGATAAGTGGTAGAGGTGGAACATTGCTTATGAGCTCTTCTTTCACCTGAACTTTGGGGGTTGAGCCCAGTAACTGAATCAACTGATGTTTAAGTTGAATTATCCATGTAATTTTTGTGTTTCATTATTATTGTTACATATGCATCAGTTCTAATTGACTAAAAAGTATTTGAATAACTAAGCTTTGAAATACCTGGGAATTATTCCCTCAGCAATCAAAGGATGTGGCACATGTTTTCAACAGTCTTCATTAAAGTATTTCAGTCATTGACCTAAAAAATGAGTTTACACCTTCCCAGCAACGATACCACTGACTTCAAAAGGCACAGCTAAGCTGTCATGAGCTGTTGGGCAGATGGCAGCTTCTTTAGCTGCTATCACATTACTTTTGATCTCCTTTCTGCTGCCATATTCAAAGTGCTGCCTGGCCGTGTAAGCAAGTCTTGGACTCACAGCCTTGAGTCCACAGCAAAGCATCTTCTCTGGTCTGTCACTCTCCAGCCCCACAAGCAAAAAGTCAGGGTAAATCACATCTTGACATTTTTTAGCAGATCTGAACATCTGTGGCTTTTACTGGACTCAATCCAGCTCCAACCTCATGGTTGTTCTGGTTGTGTCTCAGGGGACTCACTTCAGAACTGGAGTGTCTAAACAATTTTTACCTGGCTTTAAGGCATGGAGAGTGATTAGCGGAGCTGGGAGGCAACACCCTGGTAGCTACTGAGTTCTTTTTGCTGCCAGACATCCGCCTTCCTCCCCATGTAACTCTGAAACCAATATGCCTGTCTCTTTGCCTGTATTTCACGTGTGGTATTGGGGGGAGAGCTCATTACAGACAAGCTCAAGGGTAGCCAGCACTCAGTTGCAAGTGCAAACATATCAGGAACGTCTGTATTGCATTAGGATCTTTCCAGAAGGCATTGAAACACAGCCAGGGTGGCTTCACAGGCTCAGTGTTCTCCCAGCACTTGTTGGTTCAACTGTTCTTGAAAAATGTAGGGGTTTGGGAGAGCATGGGTGCCAGCACCAGTAAAGAACTGCAGTGCATCACGTGGCAGGAAACAGGCAATTTAGAGCTGAGCCAGCCTCCTCTTTGCTCGAGCCTTCTAGAGGAACTTCAGGGAGAGAAACACAGTGAGCTGTGGTAGGAGACGACTCTGGGGAGCCACCAGCTGCTGTTTCTGAGCTATAATTGGATTACACAATTCCAGAGCTGCACTGCACATCCATCATCACCTCCTGTCCTTAACTGAGCTGTGAGAGGCCTCCACCAGCCCAGTGAAACACCTCCAGAGGCTGGAGCTGGCCCGCCAGGAAGCATGGGAGGCAAATGTGAAACCAATTGCATTGAAGGCTTTGCAATGGTTGTGAGGTTTCCTGTTTGAAGTTTCCCAAGCCATGGAGCTCAGGCAAAGCACCTGAGGGAACAAGAGCTGTCTTAGGTTTGTCAGGTGTATCAAATCAGTGCAATCTCCATCATGGCACGTATTGAGTCTGGTGAGTAGGAAACACACCTTGTGCTTGACAAATGTTGGTTCAGTTCACAGAGAGGTTTTGCTGCACCATGAGTAGATTCCTCCTGAAGAAAACACATCTGGGCTGCCCCAAATGCTTGTCAGGTGTGCACCAAGTCCTAATGGGAACATGAGGGATCCATGGCTGGTCCTTCACAAACCTTCTGAACCCTTTCCCGGCCAGTTTGCTCACCCCAAACACATCTAGAGCTTCAGTCTACAGATATATTCCTCTTGCTCAAATTGACTTGCTCATGTGGACACAGCCAACAGCCCCAGCCTTTTCGGGGTGTCTCGCCTGAGACCCTGGGTTTTAGGCACACAAGTGTCGCTGTGGGTTTCTGGGACATGCAGTTACTTGTCTCTTCTGCCTCTCTGTTCTTTTCTTTAAGCCTGTCCACCTGGTAACTGCTCTGGCCACCTTGCTGTTCAGACATGGCTCAGGCCATCCGAGTCTGTCATGGCAAACGTGACAGAAAGGGGTGGAGAAGTACAACTTTGTCCATGGCTTAGTGAGGGATTTCCGTGTCCTTTCGATAGAAAACATGATCATAACATCTTCCAGTTGATCAGAACTGAACTGAATAGTCTCGGGAGATCAGCAGCATCTTTACAATATCACATGAAGGCATTTGCTCTTAATTTCCAAAACCCTGATGTCTCAAGCAAAACTCAGCTTTGTTTCGTCCACAGTCAAGTGTAACCTCTGCCTCGCTCTCAATTTGCATCCAAAGCATGAAAGAAACATGGGTTCATCAACATGTTCATGAGTTTTCAGTAAACTGGGATTCTGCTTTCTGACAGCTCTGCTTAGGCTGACATATGTTCCTGCCCTTTCCTTCTGTGCAGGAATGTGTCTTCATTTCCATGAAAACCTTCATGGTGAGGTATTTCCTTTTATTCCTGCACATATCCTGAATTGCTTCATAAAAGTCACTGACGATGAGAGCTGGAATTATCTTCAGATTTTATAACTTGGCTAAAAAAAATCTGGCTGCAAGCTAAAACTTGACACATAAATCTCAGCCAGGAAATAATTTAGTTTCTCTCTTTCCATCAAAACAGCAAACAACTCGGCCCACTCCCAAACAGTTGCAAACTTCTCAATGGTAAAAGAGTATTTTAGGAAGGGATTAAATAAAGAAATGTTACTAAGTGGCAGCGTCTAGGGTGGGGAGAATGTGGAAGGAAAAACGTTTGGAATTATGCAATTTCTTAGGAGTTTTTGTTGTTCCTCTCTTGAAATGCCTCACAAATACCCGGAGGGAGCAGTGTAGCTCATCAGTTTGATTGACTTTCAGTAACACTGACTGCCATGAGAAGTGTAGGTGCTCTATGCCAGTACAGGGATGTACTTATTAACAGGATTAAACAGAGCAAGGCAGAACTGAGAGATCAGCCTGGGTGGGGCTCAGATTAAATAAAATTGGTCATCCAGTCTCATCAGCTGAGTTTGTGTTGCAGTTTACATGTACTAACCCTAAACCACACCTGGCTGATGAAGAGAGACCTCAAATACTGCAGGAAAGGGTCTTTACCATTCCCTCCAGAGGCTGAGTGCCATGTTCTTGCTGTGCTCTTTCAGATTAGCTCATACTCCCATTAATTTCTGACCTAGATGATGAGTGAGAATAAATGTTTCCTTGCATTCCTGCAAAAATCCCTTGTGTATTCTTCTGCTGGCTTTTCTGCTGGTTTACTGACCCTTAGGTCCAGAAAAATAAGAGTGACCATTAGTATGTTGTTGCCCAACCACTCACACCCATTTTGTTGGTGAATGGTGCCTAAGGAATGGTTGGTTTTGTTTTCCATGGCCCAATAAAGGCAGTTGCTGGAAGTTGTTGCTTTGATCATACTTGAAACCTTTGGTCTTGGGACCACAGACATTGCTCATGTATCTGAGCCATATCTAAGCCACTTTCACAAAGCCAGGATTTTCCCCTTCTTGGATAATGTGGACTTAAATGCCTTGATCAGTGACACAGAAAGATGCAATTTTTATATTGCAAATTTGTATTGACTAAATCCCTCAATATTGAAAGCTCAATCAGTCATGTGGTCCAGTGATGGGCAATTTATCCAGGATCCTTACTGAACAATATATTTCCAGATTGCTGGAGAAAAGGCTGCAGTTATGGACAATGACTGCCAGCAGCCTAAGGAAAGGTTTGGTTTCTGGGCTCATACTCTGAGTTTGTACAGAGAAGCACCGAGACCGTTCTGCATGCAAGTGAACTATCTGCCCATGGGTCCTGGCTCTCCTATTGCTCCTGTCCCCACACTGTTCAGGATTAGATTATAGTGACTCAGAAAACTGTGAATCACAGATGTTCTGAACCATTTTTGAAGACAGGGAACTGAAGCACAGGGAAGCTATTTACTGGATCTACTTTCCCCTAACTGGTTATTGCCCTCACTGTAGTGGAGACCTCCAGTTCCAGTCCTCTGCTTAGGACATGCATTTTATCTGCCCTCTTTGATGAGGTGTGAAGTGCACGTGTTGCTTAATGAGAACAAGCTGTTCAGATAACACAGCTCAGAATGATAGAGATTTTGTTCTTCCAACATTATCACTGCCAAAAGACAGGGCAAGTGTCCTAATTATGGGACTAGACTGGAGCCCAGGTCCTGGCTGCCTCACAGTGGGTTTGCCATCTTTTTTCTGTTTTTTAATACTGTGATGTTATGCAATTTTTGTGGAGTTGTGTGGATGGTGACTGGTGTGGGTACTGTGGCTGCTGCTGCAGGAGGGGTGTGAGGCAACCCAGATCATCTGCTCTTCAAGGCTGTCCATTCCCTGGCCCTTGCTATTGCTAAAGTGATGCAATACAAAGCTGGTGAAAGTACAGGTAACTTCTGTGTCAGAGAAATATGGGAAAAGCAAAACAAATTCCACAGAAGAATTTTGGACTGATAGAGAGAATTAATTTCATAATCACATTTAAAGCCCTTGCATACACAAACAGTAACACAGACTTACAGGGGGGTGCATTTGCTGCCTGCCCCTAAGTATTTGCCCAGGAACAACAGCAAATTTTACAGGTAAATGGACATAACAGCAGGATATGGTGAGATTTTTCAGACCTCGGTGCAGTTATTCACAAAAGAGCTAAACCCAAGGTAATGCATAACTGAACTGCAGCTCAAACGTATCACCATGTGCTCACTGTGCAGTGGTGTGGCACTTGCTATGTGATTATCTCTCTCCAGCACAATTATTGACATAGGATTAAACAGCTGAGAGCCACCACTCAACATTAACCAGCAGTGGGGTGTGTGCTCTATAATTCAGATGCTTGCAGGGAAGAGTTCACCACAGGGCATCCACCAGCCCTGCGAGGGTTTTGTCCTGTGTAACTGTGGCTGCAGCCCTCCTTGTCCTGAAATCAGGCTGGAAAGTGTGCTCCAGACTTGTGTGTATGGGGAGGCCTGACTCATGCTTCCCTTATTTTCCATGCACATTGTAGCCAGCCCTGTGTGAAAAGCTTTTCCCTGTATAAGGCAGTAAGTTGTGCAGCACGTGGTGGGAGCTTCTAGTGCTTCTGGGTCTGTATGAAATGCAGCAAAGCAGCAGGGAGCGACTTTGGCCATTAAATATGATGCTGGATTTCAAATACAACCCTGTATTTCCCTGACCCTGTATTTCCACTGAGAATTGAAATACTGGCTCAGGAATAGAACCTGATCTGAGGAATTGTACTAGAGTGAAAATAGCAGCTTTTATCTCCTATAGAAACAGTCATTAATGCTCTGAATGCATCTGAGCACATGCAAGCAGGAGGGTGGTCCCCTAAACACCACATCTTTCCACCTTGAAAGCTGCCTATTTGCCAAATCCTGCCAACCTCAGAGTAGCCTGTTGCCCATTTATCTCACCCAAGGTGGTCTGGGGCCCCTTCAGGATTTACAGCCCACGTAGCAGCCAGAGCTGTGGACAGGCTGCTCTGGGCTGCCTGGTGGGACAGGAATATCTGCGAGCAGCAGTGAGCTCCCATCAGCCAGATGTTAGTGCTTGGAGCTGGTTTTTCAGGGCTGCTGATTGTTCTCTCAGGAATTTGGTCCCTTTCTCAGCACTGAGTTAGAGAGCGCCTGCAGATCGCAGATGTTTTGTTTTTCCTTCCCTTTGTCTTTGCTTCTTCAACCTCACCAAGGCTTTTCCACTTCACCGCTGTGGCAACCTGTGGCACGTCCGTGCTTGAATGAGGGCTGGACCTGGTCCTCAGCCCCGCTGGCTCGCCTCTCCCCAGGCTGCTGGCATGGGGCACAGCAAACAGCTCCTTGCTGAGGGCTCCTCTTGGCTCTGGGCTTGCAGAGCAGCTCAGGAGCAGATGCAGGAGCCCTTTGTCAAGCCGGTGTGTTTTATCCAGCCCAACTTCAATGCTGCTGCCGTCACTTCCATCCAGGTTTCACAAATCCCTTACTGCTTGCAGGGAAAGGCTTCATTAGAGCCTCTTGTCCTGCTCCTGCCATGGCAGGGGCGTCTCCATTGTGTGCGTAAGCACCGTGTTGGAGTTGTTTCCGTACTGTTCAACTCAGCTTTAGTGCCTGATTCCCTGCTCTAAATTAGTTTCTCTGACTCATCCTCCAGAGGAATTTCTGTCTCTGTAGAGACTGTAGAAAAAGATCAGAAAGCCGATGTTTCCTACCCAGGACTGAGGTTACATATATTAAGCCAGGTGATGTAACAACTACCACAAAGGACCCACCAAACATAAATGCAAGTCTGAGTGTGCCCTATTCACTACCCGTGCTTTTCTGGACCCAAATGGACTTGGCAAATGAAGCGAAATGTCTCCAGAAGTTCCTATGGATGCTCTGGGGAGATGTGAACATTTCCCCTCCCCAGTGGCACCGTACGGCAGCAGGTGGCCCCGGGGCACCTGCAATTTCTCTTTGAAAACCAGAAGCTGTGCACAGCAGCAGGGCACAGTCAGGGCTTCCAGCTGAGCCTCCAGCCAAGGAAATCCTATCTGTTTGTAAAGGCAGCTGAGCTGCAGCAGCTTGTGTGCAGTGTGAGGCCAACACACCCAGGACGGAGGGATTTATAGGGGAACTTGACTTTTATAGATGTTGCATTAACTTTAAACCTTTGCCTTTCTCAGCATGGGTTCTCCCTTTGTGCGTACAAATGCCCCTGGGTATGATATATTTTCTGGGGAGGAGACGTGGACTCCAATTACAGTAAATGTCCATTTCTTTGCTTTATTGAGAGGCAGCATTTAATGCATTGCAGTCACGCTGTGGCCGATTGCCAGTACCCACCCACGGCCTGCTGGGATTTGCTCTGCTTCTCTCTTTCTCCGTTTTGATGTATAGGTGACAGAGAAACAAAGCGTCTCTTCATATTATACATAACATTTATTTTATTATATATTTACTGATCCCAGTTCTTCTCTCTTCAGCAACAGAGGATGTGGGCTCTGAGCATTTGCCCTCCAAACCTGCTGAGGGGTACAGGGAGGTCTGGCATGGCCTTACCCCCAGGAGATTCTGAATTCCTTAAGCCCTTAATCAACCTTGTTTCCATGTGCCCCCTGTTCTCCCAGAGTCTACATCTCCCACCTGTTGTTTTGTACCCCTTACATCCACGTTTAAGTAAACCTCAGCTTACAGACATCCCTGCAGCACCTGCCACACTAAAACATCTGTCACCTCTGTTGGAAACCCCAGGGAACTCTATGAGTTGTAATACACTAGACTGAAGTAAACCATAATTAATGTCAATACCCCAAACCAGGTATAATGCTAGTTAAAACTGATATTGTTCCCATGCAAATTAATACTGGTAAAGATAAATGTTTTTCTTCACCATCTGATGCTGGTTTTCAGCTTCAGCTGCATCTGGGGATGATATATTTGGATATACTGTACTTCCCTTACTGCTGCTGTGCTATAGGGTGTGTCCTGTCTACTTGACAGGACCACTAAAATAAAGGAGGCTTCTAGAAGCTGTTGTAAGGTCAGTTCATTCAAAAATTTCAATAAATAGGAGCAAACCATAGGATGCCGTGTTGCTCTGATCAGCAGTTTCGCCTTTCCCTGAGTTCCCACCAGTGAGAGGGAAGGACACAATACACTCTGATTTTAGGTCTTGCTGATTTTATCCCTTTCTTGGTATTTAATTAGTTCTCTGTGTGTATATGTGGGGGGGAACGGTGATCTAATCCTACTGAAATACAAGCCAAGTAAAACAAGTTTAGATGGAGACATGGTCAGCAGCTTTCAGTCACAGAACAATACACTTGAGGTAAGGTATATTGGCAAAGTAGTTTCAGGCACATCAGACCTAATTGGTTTCATTGTGACAATAATAATACTAGCTGGGAAAAAGCCGAGTGGAAAATTAAAGACGATAGCAAGTTTTGGTAATTTTGGTAGCTGTGGAAATGGAAAGCTTCTGTACACATTGTTGGGAGCTGGGAGCAGGGCTGGGGCTGGGAAGCTCCTGGAAATGCAGAAGGCACAAGGGATGGGGCAGCTGGGGCTGAGCACCGAGCCCAGCCGAGCAGCAGGAGCTCGGCTCCTCCTGCTAAACAGCTTAGTCCGGGACTTCAGTGCCGCTCCCCTCCCCATCCAGCACCGCATTCCTGCGGCATCCAGGGCGAATCGCTCGGAGGAACGCGTTCAAAGGAAACAAGGCAGGAGCGGCGTCCCTCCGCCTCAGAGAGCCGGGGAAAGGCTCTTGTGTGCTTCCCTTGCTGCCTGCGTGGTCAGTGAGCAGAGGAAAGGCACTTGGAGATGCCGCAGAGTGAGGTTGTACCCTCTTGGTTTATTTTTCTCTTCCTGGAGACCTTCTGTCTCCCACTGCCTGGGCAGGGAATTTAGGGATTTACTGTCAGGACTGACTTATCTGCTCGCTTGGCACGAGTGAGGTGCCTGTGGTAGGCAGTCTGGCTCATACCCTACACCTCTTTTTTCCCCTTCTTGTCTTCTTGATTAGTCTGGTTTCTATTCTTGCTAAACCATTGACTTTTTTTCCTTCACAACTATAGGGAATAAGGTGTTGATCCCTCCCTGGGCACTGGCAGTGGCTGCGACATGTTCCCACCTCCATTCCCAGTTCTGGCAGAGCAGACTTGGTGTGACTGTCACTTGCTATCTTTGTTTCTTCCCCCTCGGCAGGGGAAGGGCTCAGGCTTCAGGGCTCAAAGTGCTGGGGGAAGGCAATGTCTCAGGACAACTCTAGGTTTTGGGGCCAGGCACCACTCTTCAGGTACCTCCATGGCTGAGGCTCTGTTCACCAGTTGTCAAGTGTGCCCTAATCACCCCGCATCCTCTAAAACCACCCCCAGCCAGAGCAGGGGTGCAAGGTCTGTGAGTTTGAAGGGGAAGTGTGGGGTTTTGGAATGAATGCCTACAAGACCCACTGCAGATGAGAGCCACCAGCAGTTCAGACACCTTCACACCAAGCAGTGGTTTGATGCAGATCAGAAAAAAAGCTCTTTTTAAAGGCCTCCCAAATGTCCATGGATTTGGGTCTGTTTCCAGGGCAAGTTTCTCCAAACTCCAAGAAAATTACCTGTATCCTGCCCTTGCAGCCTGCCCTGGGAAGTCAGTGCCATTCAGATGCAATTTGATGGGACTCATGGTGTGATCCATCCCAGTCTTAGTTATCTAGGCAGGAGTCCCCAAAGGTGGTCCACCGAAGGGAAGTATCTAAGGTAGGCAAGAAGTCTCCTCTTGGAAATGCCCATTCCTCTCTGATGACTGTTGGGAAAGATGACTTTCCTTGACTAGCTGCATCTAAGGAGCTTAAAGTGAAAAATCTGCTTTTAGTGAGGAGTGAAATGAGGGAGTGCTGAGACACCTCGGGGTGGGTGTAGCCTGGCAAAGGCTTCCTGTAGGCAGTGCTTCATATCCCCAGGAAGTCCCCATCTCTAATATTTTGAATCAACTGGAGAGCTGTGCTACAAACATTACATTTCCTGTGGCAAATGCTGACCCAGCATTCAGTAAGGTAACAACAGCCACAACAATTTCTTTCTCCATCCAGGTCCTATGCATCTTGGTGATTCATATGAGATCCTGGGGTGACATCACAACTCATCTCCGTTAATGCCAGTGATGCTGGAAATGTCCCTGGAAATGACCCCATTTCTGTACCTCTGAAAGGTGCTGTCCTTGCAGCAAGCAAAGGTGGTTTAACTCAGCACTGCCATGCCCCCACCACTGCACCCAACACGATGCTTTAACAGTGCTGACAGGGACTTTTCCACACTTCAGCACGAGTGTTGGTCTTGGCTTAAAAATCCCAGTAACTGGAGGTTAAGTTGCTCCATCCCAAACCCAATACTCCCCTCTGCCAGACCCCTCCTGCTATTCTTTGATTCCCTGTCTTTCTTTCCATGCAACACGCTCGCTCCCACAGGAAAGGCTTTCAGGTAGTGGGAATCTAATGTTTTTTAGCAGTGTTGCCATAAGGAGCCTGCATGAGGAGACAGCTGGGACTCAACATCTCTCCCTTGGGTAGGTGAAGGGCAAGGCTTGAGTGCCACTGCTGGGTTTTTAGTGACTTGAGTTGTTGCCTTTTTCCCAACCTGGAAATGAAACTCGAGACAGTTTTTAGTATAGGAGGTCCTATAAATGTGGATCTGTATTTGGAGGCCTCCAGGGGCTGTTATGGGAGAGTGTCCACAAAAGCCCACCCACCATGGGGGTGCATACAGTTTTATAAGTTTGGTAAATTAGCATAATTGACAAAAAGGCGCCAATTAGGAGCACAAGTAATAAAGTAATTCCCACTTCTTCTTCTCTGGAGCCGCCCTTGGTACATTGCTGTACTTTGTTTATGAGAATGTGTCTCGAAGAGCTGTTTTCAACCTTGGTAGCCAGGGAGAACCCAGATAGGATAGGGGCCCTGGAATTTGTTTTGTCTCCCTGCCTAGGAAATGCTGAAACTAAGCTACAATATGAAGCTACAAAGTTACAAATATATGTGTAAAGGATACAGAGAATATATAAAAGAAAAAAGGAAAAAACCAAAATGGCATCAGAGTTCTGCAACACTAACCCCAATCACTTATGGGCATTTTGTGGTAGATGAACACTACCATCACACCTTTATCCAGGGCATCTTTATCCACTGTACAATTCAAATCAAGCCCGTAGAAGTCAGGTGTGTGTCTGTCAATCAGACAAATGTATATATATACATTGGTTCAGGGTGTTTGGCGAAGGGTTTGCATGACTATAAAGTGATGCTCCAAACCATCAGTTTGTTAGGTTAATGATTGGACTGGATGGTCTTGGAGGTCTTTTCCAACCTTATTGATTCTGTGATTCTGTTCTATTTATTACAGTGCTGATTTCTTTGGCAAATGAACAGATTTTGTAAATCTCCCAGTTATGGTGGAACTTTAAGCTGGGTATATTTGTGATATGGTCTCTCAGACAAACACTCAAATATATTTAATATGCAGTTTCACAGCTGCAAGCTGCCTGGGATAAATCCTCAGGATCTGTAGGGTTCTTGTGCCACCTTTCTCATTACATCTCCTGGTGCTGCTCTGAACTTGACGGTACCACTGCTGAGGATGCCTTCCTAACCAAACTGTGGAACAAGCAGCCATGCAGACAGGCCTTCAGACCAAACAACTCTTCTGAATTATGGGTCAGTAGGGAATTCGAATTTCGAAGGGAATTTGGAAAATAACCTATAAGGTTTGCCTAAGGAGCCATTTCCCGGTCCTTCTCCTCATTTCCCAAGGATCCCAGTAGAAACATGGACAGGTTAACTTCTCCTGCTTGTTCAGCAGCTGGGTTGGTAATCCAGGCTGTGCTGAGCTCACAACTGTTGCAGTCACACAGTTCCCAGAGCCAGTTTAAGGATAACTTGGTTGCAGCCAGGTGAATCACAGCCCCAGCAGTACCAGCAAGGGCAGGACAGCACTCACACTTAAACATCATCATCATCATCATCATCATCATCATTATCCCACTGCAGAGCCCTGTGTAAAATGCTGCATGTAACCAGCCAGTGAGAATGAGAGGACTCCACCTTGTTATTTTTTCCCCATGTAGAAGGAAAAAAGTGTTTATTTTCCAGCTGGTAGTCTTGCAGTTGCAGGCAGGCATCCAGTTATCAAGCTGGGCTCTTCCTATCACCTACTCTGTTGGCAAACAAAGCTGTGCATGTCTGATAGTACCTCAGTTTTTTATAACTCTGCTGTTCCCGTGATGTCTCTGGGTATCTCCAGATAATTTAAGCACTAAACTGTGTGTTTCAGACTGGAGAGTGAGGACTATAGAGAAACAGTATAAGCAAATGAGCTGGCTAGCTTTTTGATAGCGTTTGAGAAGTTTCTGAGTGGCTCTGCAGAGCAGGTCTACCTCTGCTGACAGAGGACCAACCTCGACAGGTTTGGGAGCGTCTCTGGGATGAGGGTAACGCCATCCCTGATGTCTGCTGTTCCCCCACCAGCCAGCCCAGACAGATGAAACACAGTTGGGTTCACACAGCCTCCCACTTCAGCTGCATGAAGTGTTTGTTCCTCTGCATTGGACTCTGGTACAGGTCATGCCTATCACTGCATCCATGGAAAATGCAGGAAATCCATTATGAAGTAGAGTTTCCACCTCATGTCTTCCCAACAAACATATTTCCCTAATTCAGTGTCCTCCTTTACGGGGATTTAAATTCAAGAAGTGTTCTGCTTGAGGTTTTGCAAGGGTTTGGCAAACACAAAAGCCAAGATGTGCTGGCTGTTTTCAAAGAGCGCTTGGAATGAGCTGTGATCAAAACCAAACTCCCTCCTTTTCAGCACAATTTCTGGCCCTCTATCTGTGAGCTCCCCATCTCCCTAGCATGCATTTATAGAAGAGTCCTAGTGAGAGAACAGTTGGGGCAAGAATTTGCCATATAGCAAAGCCCTGCAGTGCTTTTGCACAAGGAACAAGAGCTTCCAAGGGAGTGGAAGCAGTTGCTGTGTTTGTGTTGACTGGCCATGGTTTCCCACTGCTGGGGGTTTCCAAAGCAAATGAAATGTTATTCATCAAGGCAGGCTCCCTCCCCAACTTTCAGTTGTTGAAAATACTACAAAGTAAGATGGAAAGAAACATGTAATCCTTCATCATCACAATCAGGATTTACTTGTTTATTTAGATTCCCTGTCTGTTCCAAATGTTCTGCCAGAGAAAGCCCATCCAGACTCCAGGAGTGCTTGACACATATAAAAAAAATTCTAGATATATTTAGAAGATAAATCCAGCAGAAGACAGTGCCTGTCTTCACAGTGCAACAACAAGATGAAAGTCCCACATGCACAATAGAATGTGTCAGAATGCTTTTTGTAGAAGAGAAGGGAGGAGGCACACGACCCTGGGCAGAAATAGATTTCGATGTGGCTCCTCTAAATCAGACACTTTTTGGTGAAGCTCTCCTTGAGCTCCAGGTAATTCCTCTTTTTCTGCCTGGAAAATGTGTTCCAGGTAGAAAAAAATGCAACTTGGTGCCTTTGTGGTCAGTAAAAGGAGAGGGTTATGTTCAGAGGGTGATTCCTCCCTCTGCCCTTGGAGGTGCAGCTCAGCCCCTCAAAAGGTGTCTCCCTGCAGACATCACAGGGGACATGGAAAGAAAGGAGTCCAGACTTGAGTCTCACTTTTAGCTGCTTAAGAGAAGGCAGCTGAATCCCATCCCAAGTGAGGCTGTGTGTCAGGAACTGAACTCCTCTGCATTGAAACTACTCAGCAACCCTTGCAGCTGGTGTTTGTCATCCCACTCCAGTAGCTGCACCTACAAACAGGAAACAGGAGACCATAAGCAAGGCAATCACATACCCTTGAGATGAGAGAGATCTTCTACGCTGTCCTAGGATGAGGTAGTAGAAGATGAACACTTGTCCAACAGATGTTTTGCATTTGGACCATCATCCAATCCAGTGGATTTGAAAATGCCCCGTGAGCTGCTCTTCCACTGATGCCTTGGGGGCAGCGCTTTTGAAACCATCTTTCTTTTTCATTTCCTATCTAAGATTCAGTGGCGTGAGTGAGCAAGAGCTTGATGTCCCTTCTGAGGGCAATATTGCAGTAAGTTTTATAGAGTAGAGTGGGAGGAGCAGTTTTCAGCCAATGACCCCCTAAATAAAAACTTCTGTTAAAATTATGGGTTCGGGGATGCTCCTAGAGACTGCTGAGATCTTACCCTTTAGGGTTTTGTCTTAAACAAGCTGTCATATAATGAGGTGTTTAAGACACCTCTGTTCTTGGAAAGGCAAAATAACCAGTTCTGTGTTTGGCAGGTGCTGTGCTCATTTCACATGTTGACATTAAGAGTGAAGGGCAGGCTCTCATCAGAATGTGGGGTTTCTGAAGTGCTGCTAAGCTGAATCAAAACTAGAGTTTTCCAAAAGTGACACCCCTTGACCCAAACTCCAGTTTCCTACCAGAATTAGGGCAGCTTTTCTCCATAAACTCAATGTAGCCTCAGTGAGCTGGACAGGTCTGACAAAACAGTTCATAAAAGTAATTGTGAATCACTGGTATCATTAAGATCTACAATTCTGTGTCTTAACTAAATATATAAGTGAAAGAGAGGATTTTACTAAAAAAGATAAAACCAGAGTAAACGTTCCCCCCAAAAAGGCGTTCAGCTTTTGAAAAGTTGTCAGGTATTTTCTGGGATGCCTGAATTAACCCTTGCTACGATAACTTTTGTGTGTGATAACTTTTGTGTAAAGCTCACCTGCTGCTGTCCCCACAGCTCATGTGCTCCTCGGTGCAGAAAGCCCTGTTTGAGGAGGAGGACAGGGTGAAGAAGCTGCAGCAGAAAGTGGCGACGCTGGAGAAGCGCAACAAGCAGCTGCGAGATCGAGTGAAGAAAGTCAAGAGGTCTCTCCGGCAAGCCAGGAAAAACTCCAGGCACATGGAGCTGGTGAACCGAAAGCTCAGCGAGAAACTCTCCTCTGCAGGTGGTCAAATCCCCTATATTAACTCTCTGAAGCAGGAGAACTCCCATGCTACCTACCTTAAAGTATAAGGCAAGGGTAAGTGCTCAGGCCGATGGTAGTGGTGAGTTTTGCCTGCATTAGATCTGGGTCTGGCCCTCACACCTTGTCTGCGCTGTGCTGCAAACCTTGCATGGGAAATGAATCTGAACTTGCTTTAGCCACAGTGCTAGTTTAAACAGGAATGCCAACTGGATTTGGCACAGCCCCAAGCCATGTTCTCGCTGTCCTCAGTGGACACAGGGCCAGACAGCCACCTGTGCTTCTCCTCCCTCACCCACCTCCACCTCCAGTTTTAGGTTGTCTCTGATGGAAGTGCCAGCCCAGCCTCCTGGGCCATTGCAGGCACTTAACACAGGAGCTCTTCCTGCCAGTTTGCCTTCTCTCCATGGGCTGGGCAAGGAAGGTTTGGGACACAGAGATGGATGTGGTGGCAAGGATGAAGGCATGAATGCCTTTTGCTCCCTCATCGCCCCCAAGCTCTCAACCTTGCTTGAGCTTGACTGAAGTCTACAGCCGGTGTCTGGGCAAAGGCTACGTCTGAGACACAGTCAGTTTGTGCCTCTCTTCTGCGTGAAATATTGCTGTGCCCAAATTGTCCTGTTTCTACATATCCTTAAATATTCTAAATCAAATACATAATAACTTTTATTTTTCCAAGAAGTGCCTCAAGGCTCTCAGTAACTCCCTCAGGTGCCTTTATCATTGGTCAGCCAACCGGGTTGGAAACCACATAGTTTCGGGACTGTGTCTAAGACCTAATCCTGCAGTCAGGAGTGGACTTAGACTATTATTGGGTGTTGGATCAGACCCAGCAGGCAATTTCAGATCCCATTCTCAAGCAGGTTTAATTTGCAGTGTGGACAAAGCTTCAAGTTTTGTAGTCACTGTTTGAGGTATAATGGAGGTTGCTGGGCAGCCTCACTTAGTTACACTTAAAACCTGTAGAGACTACATCAATATCAACAGGGCATTAAAAATTTAGGTAGTTTATATATGTATATATTTTAAAATCCTATAGAAAATATTTTTATGACACATTTGATATAGTCTAATTTCTTAACATATGAAGTAAAACTTTTTTCTTGGTTATCTCGTAAAAAAGAGAAGCCCATCATATCCTTTATTAGATATTTGCAAACTGACGTCTGCTCAGGCAGTGTGGGTTTAGGCATCAGTATCCGTGACTGATAACGTTAATCCTTTAAACTATCCCTGCACTTGGAAAAGCCCATATCAGCTTTCAAACGTGAGCTTCAGTCCAAGCAGAACACAGAAGCTGACTCTCATTACCTTCCAGTTTTGCTCCTTTTGGAAATACATCTTTTTTTCCCCTCTAGAAATTATATTGGCATTTCTTAAGATTCTGACTCCTCCACAAGCTCCACTGGTTTCAAAGGCTCTGCCTCCCACATCACCACAATTTGAATTGTTTTCTGCTGGAGTCAGCAATGCTGTTTCCTGAGAATTTCTACAGAACTTAGGCTTCCCTAGAAGCCATCAAGAGATTTTAACTCCAAAATTTAAATCCATAGAAAAGTAACTACTTTTTTGTTGTTTTATTTTGTGGTTTCTAAACTGCTGTTTAAATAAATGAACTGGTTTTCCTGGGATAGGTATTACAAGCTTGTGTTTTAATTTTTTGTTAAGAAAAATATTCCATCTGGTATTCATTCATGTTTTATAAGTGTTTGTATAAAGCTGAGAAAGTATGATTAATATAGTTACACCTTTGCTGTTCTTACAGATTTTCCAAACACAGTGTTGAACATCTTTTTCTTTTGGCTGGTTTTTTTTTGTTGCTTGATGAAAAGATTGGAATTTTCTTCCTATTTCCCCCTTTGCCTACCTTAAAAAAAAAGTAAAACATTTTGTTCTCCTTGTAAGTTTTGTGAGAATTTTGTTTATTCTGCAAAGAAAACAAAAAGAACCCCCCCCAAATGCAAAGTCCAAATGCAACCCAAAATGCTCTCACTGGGTACAAAACCCAAAAAGGTTATTTCCTTGTGAGTTTTTTTCCCTTTCATTCCCTGCTGGGGTTTGGATCATTTCCAGAGATAACGACTAGCAGTGAGATCAGGTCACAAGTTAACCCTCTCGACAAGTAACAGGGGATGTCAAACCTAAACAAAAATGCCATTAAAGTGTCAGCACTGATTGCCTGTCCCTGCTGGTGACAGTATCCAGAGAGGGACCAGGAAGGCTGCACATGCAGGGAACACAAGTGGGATAAGGAATTTGGGTTATGTCCATCCAGGCTGGTACGTGTCACACAGGGCCTGACACATGCTGTGATTTTTAGACCCACTCCATAGCAATTTCAGGGATCAGCTCATCTGGAGACCTGCAAAAACGGCAAAATTTCATGCCATTTCCAAGAGTAATGGGAAAGGCATGACTGAGTACATTCCTCTTGAAAAGCTATGAGGGAGGGACTGCGGTGCAGATATGAAGAGGAGGTTGGCATAGCTGGATGGGTTGGCAAGGGATGGTGTATAAACCCAAAAAATATCCTGGTAAAAAAACCAGAAAGACAAAAAAACCCCCATTTGGTTAGAAACAACACCAAACATGTCAGCCCCCCCTGCGAAGTTCAAAGATGCTTCACAAATTAGTAACATCTACTTTTGCCAAGCATATCAGGAGCTTGAAGGCTGCCAGAACATCTGCAGGACCAGTGCTAGGGGTTTCCAGAGCAGCTGGACTCAACTGGAGACAAGGGTGGGATTTTTGGCATCTGTGTTCACTGTGGGAATGTTTTTGTGGACAAATACGTTTTTTCTTACGGATATAGAGAATGACAAGAAGAAGTGAAAGAGCAAATTAATAGTAACAGGACAGAGTAATAGTAACAAGGAGAGAAAGAGAAAGAGAAAGAGAAGAGAAGAGAAGAGAAGAGAAGAGAAGAGAAGAGAAGAGAAGAGAAGAGAAGAGAAGAGAAGAGAAGAGAAGAGAAGAGAAGAGAAGAGAAGA
>VZTJ01000487.1:2884024-2950540 GCA_013397795.1 Orthonyx spaldingii | reverse complement strand
AGAGAAGAGAAGAGAAGAGGCAGAAAGAAACAGGAAAGGACAAATTGTCCTCTTAAGGATTCTCCTCTTTTCACCATCAACACATCCCTTTTGTACTATTTCTGTCACAACTTTTGCAGGGTTTGTGTGTCTCACCAGAGTGTAAATGGATAATTCAGATGGTGATCTGAAAACACCTTGAGTTTTTAGACTTTACAACTGAACTTTTTTTGGGTTTTTTGAAAGTGGATGTTTGTAGAACAAAATGCATCAAATAAACTATTCTCATAAGTCCCAAGAGCATCCTGATTTAACAGCCCTACCTGAATACCTGGGGAAGAACCACATGGTAAGGGAGGATTTATGGGGAGCAGAAAATGTTAGCAGCTTTCTTTGCTCCTTAACACCACAACCATTGAGAAAAAGATTACTTCCTTATGTTTGAACAATAATTTAGGGAAACAGCCATGTTATTCTGTTTGGGTTTTGACAGAAGGGAGTTTTGGAACAGATGAGCACATCAGTGTTTCAGAGCTCTATCAGCAAAGCCCATTTCTAATACACAAAATTTCTCTCCAAGCTAGGTAATCTCCCATTAATGAGGCAAAGGAGCCCAAGTTAATTTCTGAAAGTAGGAGAAAAAACATAAAGGACAAACTGTAGAAAGCAGATAAAACTGAAAACGTATGTCATTCTGTCGTATAACAAATCCAAGTAATTGCAAGGAAATTTCATTTTCCTCCCCATTTAACCCCAATTATTTTCCTTTAATCACAGAAATGTACCTATTTCCTGGCAAACCAGCCTGCTTTGAGTGTGAAACATCATTTTCAACATGCGCTGGGGTTCAGGCATGTTCCCAATCCCCTCAAACAAGCACAGATAGCAGGACAACACATCCCAGCACATGTGGCACTGCTGGGAGGGCTCACTGGCTGTGCAGGAAGCCAGGTCAAGCCATCATGTCTGGGAAGGCAGGCACAACAGGGATTTAGTGGGGCAGGAGCAGTGCTGTCTTTGTGAGGAATCATCTTTTGGGGGATCAGGATTTGGTGCAGATGACACCAGGCTGGGTGACAGCGTTGATTTGCCTGAGGGTACCCCTGCAATGGGAGCTGGACAGGCTGGTTCGATGGGCTGAGGCCAATTGCACGAGATCAAACAAGGTGAAATCCTGCACTTCAATCACAGCAACCCCGTGCAGCAGCACAGGCTGGGGGAAGAGTGGCTGGAAAGCTTCCCAGTGGAAAAGGACCTGGGGGTGCTACTCGACAGCAACTGAACATGAGGGAGCTGTGCCCAGGTGGCCAAGAAGGCCAATGGCACCTGGTTTGTGTCAGCAATGGTGTGGCCAGCAGGACCAGGGCAGTGACCATTGCCCTGTACTCAGCACTGGTGAGGCCACACCTTGAACCCTGGGGTCAGTTTTGGGCCTCTCACTCCCAGAAAGACATTGAGGGGATGGAGCATGTCCAGAGAAAGGAATGGAGCTGGGGAAGGGGCTGGAGCACAAATCTGATGAGGAGCAGCTGAGGGAGCTGGGGGAGTCAGCCTGGAGGAAAGGTGGTTCAGGGGAGAACTTGTGGTTCCCTACAACGTTCTGAAATGAGGGTGTAGAAAGGTAACAAATGAGACTACAAGAGGAAATGGCCTGAAGTTGTGCCAGGGGAGGTTTGGCTTGGGTATTAGGAAAAATTTATTCACCACAATGATTATCAAGCCTTGAAACAGGGTGTCCAGGGAAGTGGTGGACTTACCATCCCTGGAGATATTTAAAATAAGTGTAAGTGTGGCACCTGGGGATATGGTTTAGTGGTGAACATGGCAGTGCTGGTTTAACTGTTGAACTCAATAATCTTAAAGGTCTTTTTCAACCTAAATAATCCAATGATTCTGTGACTTGGTTGGTTTTCCATTAGATGGGCTTGGTGGCATCACACCACTCCTGAGGTGCCTGATGGTTTCTTCTGGGTTATGTCTAAGAGGTCTTCTGGGTTATGGTAAGAGAGTCCTAGCAATTGATTGCTGCTTTGGTTAATGTTGATTGCACATAATGGCATCTCCCCCTCTGCTTATCTGCCTATGGATAGTAACTTTGCTTTTTACTGAAATTTTCCACAAACATGGAGCCATTTCTCAGAATAAGCTTTTGGTGGTAAATAATTGTTTTGCAATGTTAAAATAAAATCAGTGAAGTAACATTTTCTTTGGCAAACTCCCACTTTGGAGTCATGACAAAATTTGGCAGAAGTCCCTTCCATGCACCCGTTGTCCCAAGAAAAATCAGCAGGAAGCCTTTGAAATGTTTTGGGTTTGTAATGCACACATGCTCAGCAAAGTCTTTGTGGTGCTGCATGGCTAAAACCACAGCAAATGCACAAAATGAACCTTCCTGAGCCTGTCCTTCCCTGGCCAGTCCATCTGCTATAGTTGGCAGCACAGACAGCTGTGCCAGGACTGATAACAGCAGATTTTTACTGCATCTCCAGCTCCTGGATGCCTCCGCAGTGCCCAGGGGTTTGCATGTGCTGAGGGTGGTGCCATAAGGATGAGGATGCTCCAATAAGCTCAGAAAGATGGGGAGCAGTTTCAGGAGAGACACCAGAGCTGGGGACACTCACAGGGCCAGAATTGCTCTAACAGAAGTGGCCACCAGTACATGGATTGGAGACCCAAAAAAGGTCCTGGAAAAGGGAGAGCCACACACTGTCCATCAAGAGTCTGTGTAAGGGAGCCCAGAGGTCCCCACTGGAGAGAGAGACAGCCTCTGTCACTCATGTTTTGTATCAGCAGATGGCCAGGAGCCGCACAGCTCCAGCTTTAGCTCCAGGTAAAGGACCAGGCTGGAGAGCAGTGGATAAGTGATCCCTTCTGTGGTGGGAGTGGCCCAGGCAAGCTGCTGACCTGGAGACATCGCTTTTGGGTGGCGACCTGGCAGCGTGGTGAAGAGGAGAGGTGAGCTCAAGCCATTTCTGTCAACGTCCAGAGCACACAAAGTGGCCTGGCTCCTTTTCTTCATTTCTAATTGCTCTTGCAGACTCTTGAGATCTTTTCTGCAAGAAAGGCAGTCAAAAGGAAACCAAAACCACCATGGTTTTGGAGGGTCACCAGCTGCCAAAGTGCAGCCTATAAATCACAGTCTGAGAACAAATGCAACAAAATACTTCACCTTTCCACTGACTACACTAGGTCCTCAAAATGCTCCCTCTCCACTCAAAGCAAAGGCAGCAAGATGCATGTAAATCACTTAACTCACACAGCAGTTCAGGGGCAGGTCTGCATGAGAATTCAGGGGCCCTTGACTTCTGGCACTTGACTCAGTTTCTAGAACTGTCACCTGCTGAAGTGGGGCAGGGAGGCGAGGTGCCAGCACATCAGAGATGTGGAGCCTTGCAGAGGGTGAATCAGAGCAATCTGCATTAGGTGCCAAAACTTGGATTGCTTATTTAGACAGGAAAATGCCTGTCTCAACAAAAGGGAGGGGACAAAAGTACTCTTGGCTGGAGCAAAGCCCAGAGAAATCTCTTCTGCTTTTCAGTGTCAAGAGCTCTTTTGACAGCCTTCAAATACTGAAGGTTTTTACATAGTCTCCATACAGAACGTGGGTCTGTCCCCAGGAAGTGCCACTTGGCACTTACACACCCAGGCTGCCTGGAAGGAGGCAGACTGGGAAATCCTTCCTGATAGGAACCATATGGCCATGCAAAGAGGATGAGGAGCACTTGGGCAGGTAAACTACCACCTGTGGTATCTCCCAGTGCTCCCCATACAAGCAGAGGTTTGAAACCCATTGCTTTTTCTCAGTGTTTCCTTGCAGAGTTGACAAGCTCTTCAGAGAGCAGAGAGGACTGTTGACACTTCCTTTCCCCTGTTGTGTTCTGTTTGCTCTAGCAGATAGGCCACAATCCAAACCTCAATTTTTCCAGGATTCAGTCAATCCTGTCTCTGAAGTTTGGAAGTGTCTTCCCTGTCATCTGCTCTGTTCCCTCCTCCCATGCACACATCCCACAGGCTCCAAAGGAAATGTTGGTTTCTGCCAGGGCTTTGCTCAGCTGAATCAGTGCTGGAGCCCACATGTTCAGGATTTTCCTCTCTGCCCACAGCCTCGCTGGCAGCCCTGGACCTGCAGATGGAAGCAGCTCTTTAAACTGCTGGTTGCTCAGTAAATCAAATCTGAGACCTGGGGCTGAAAAATGGCATCAGAGGTGTTTGATGAGCTTCCTGCAAAGCAATGAGTGAGCCTGTGGGTTGTCTCATGAATTCATAGAGTAGGGGAGGAGCTGCAGCCTGATTGAAAAGTATTTCAGTTCATTCACAGAATCATAGAATGGTTTAGGTTGGAAGGGACCTTATTCCAACTCCCCTGACGTGGGCAGGAACACCTTACACTATCCCAGGTTGCTCCAAGCGCTGTCCAACCTGGCCTTGAACACTTCCAGGGATGGGGCATCCACAGCTTCTCTGGGCAACCTGTGCCAGGGCCTCACCACCCTCACTGGAAAGAATTTCTTCTTAATATCTAATCTAAACCCACCTCTTTTTTTCAGTTTAAAACCACTCCCCCTTGTCCTATCACTACATTCCCTGACAAGAGTCCCTCCTGATCTTTCCTGTTGGCTTTCTTCAAGAACTGGAAGGTTGCTATGAGGTCTCCTTAGTGCCTTTTCTCCTCTAGTCTCAACAACCGCAGCTCTAAGACTGTTCTCATGCAGGAGGTGTTCCAGTCCTCTGATCATTTCCACGGTCCTCTTTTGGACACGCTCAAGCAGATCCAAGACTTCCTTACGTTGGGAATCCCAGAGCTGGATGCAGCACTCCAGGTGGAGTCTCAGGACAGCTGACTAGAGGGGCAAAACCTCTTCTTTTGACCTCCATAGCCCAATTTCTTCACCTCTTTCTCACCCAGGAGGTAAGAGTGAGACTGATGGGCAGATGCTCCCTTGGGGTCACTGTTGGCTAGGGAACAGGTCAGAGGGACTCTTGTGTTGAGCTGTGCCAGGGCCCACCAGGGAAGGGCTGGAACGACCAAGAAGGGAGGAGGAAAGTGCAGACCAGCAGGTTGTCCCAGATGACATTTCTGTTCCACTTGCCCTGCCCAGAGAAAAGCAGAGATCCTCCAAGGCCAGAGGCATTTATCTGCCACGCCAGCAAACCCCAGGCAGACTATGGGGAGGATGAGCTGCCTGATCTCTGCTCACCATCCGAGGACAAACACGCAGCCACATCAGAAGGGGTGCTCGCTTGAACTCTTCCCATGCATTTCCATGGGAACAGGGCAACTGTTTTCTTTTCCTCTTTTTAATATTTCTCTTATGATTATTTCTGAAATACTCTGCTTGCTGGAGACTTGGCCTAAAGAGATAAGGAAAAGAAAATGTCACAGACTGTTGTCAATGAATTATTTTTCCCATTTCTTGATGCCAGGAAAAGCAGTTCTTGCTGTAGGAAAACAGATCATGGGTTATGTTGTCTTCAAATTATTTGTTTCAGAGATGTTAGAAATTGCAATATGCACCTCTAAGTACAGAGAGTTAGTTGGAAGCTGGCAGCAGTGAAAACCATTTTTGTAGTAAAAGAAAATATGTTATAACCTGATCTCTCTTTTCTTGTCCATACATAGGTGATTCAGGCTCGTCTCAGGATTACAATCTATCTTTTTTACATGTACAAAATGAGGCTACATTTTGCTCCCCATGAACACAAGCTGAAGAGCTAGCTCCTGCCTTAGGAAATGCACGCTATAATTGTGTCTGGAAGCAGCACTGCTTGCCAGGAGACCAAGGCAGCTGCAATTTTACAAAATTTTCAGTAGCTGTATTGACATTGTTCAGGTTGAAAGTTTCCGTGCTGATGCTGGTTTCTGCCTCAGTGCATGGAAAAAGTAGCTTCCAAATTGTCAACTATTTGCAACTTAAAAACATTTTCTTTTTCTCTAAATATTTTTGCTGATTTTTTTACCATCACCATCTTTGGAGCAAAAACCTGCAGTCTGATGAGGGATTTTTATATTCAGTCTATTACTTCTGTGGAAAATCCACACCAATTCAGGCAGGTTATAATGAATGGTTGGAAAGTTTTCAGTGGCAGACAGTCAGCCAAATCTCCTTTTAACCACGGGTCACTGGTGGATCCCCAGCATTGTACCATGGCTGGGTAGTACAGTGCAATGTGATGGTCCAAGTGGTGCCACTTGCTAACAGAAATCACCATCTGTAGTTACACCCTGATGTCACCTGGGAAGTCCATTCTGTAGCCACATATTTGATATCTCACCCTACAGAGAGAAAAACCACCATTGATCTGAAATTGCTCCAAGACAGCGTGCATGGTCAAAAAATAAGGTTTAGGTGGGACATAAGGAAGAAATTATTTTTTGTGGGGTTAGTGACATAGAGGCACAGGTTGCCCAGAGAAGCTGTGGATGTTCCATCCCTGGAAGTGTTAAAGGCCAGGTTGGATGGGACTTTGAGCAACCTGGAAAAGTGGAAGCTGTCCCTGCTCATGGCAGGGGGATTGGAAGGGCAGTCAGAGCTATGGGCAGGCTGGGGACAGGTATTGGGGTTCCAGATCCAGCCCTGATCCATGGAGTGTGGTTAGTGCTGCACTCGGAGTGCCTGTGACAGGTACTTTGTTCTGTGCTCTGACTCAGGGGCTAAACGGGCTGGAGAAAGCAAACTGTAATCACACTGTTTAATTAAAAGATAATGGCAGCTTTCCAGCCACATCGTTACAGCCCATGCAGAGACAAAAATCCCTGTTCTCCTAGAGGGATAAAATAATGCATTGTCATGCTGGGGATCAAGCTGATCTGAACTTTGTATTCCTCATCTGGTGTATTCTTAATTCTCCTTGCTTTTAATTGACTGCAGATTTTCTTTGGTTTCACAAATTCAGTTTTGAAGCAGATTCTTTGTGTTCTTGACGGAACAGGCTTCAGGGTGTACGAGCAGGGCTGGTGGGGGGCTTTGCACTGCTGGTAAGTAATGACATTTTCTCTGCAGCAGGAGCCGAGGTCAAGTGAGATACGAAGTACGGTGTTCACTGATGAGCAAGGAGTGGGAGGAAGCAGCACATTCCCAGCCATAAAACAGGGGGACGTTAAGAAGTTACAGGCAGCTTTGGCAACACAGAGCTCATTAGCCCAGTGGGTAGAAAATGCATTGCAGATGCAGCAGCCTTGCTGGAAATCCAGAGGGGAAGAGGTGGAAAGGAACTGTGCTGGCAACAGGCAGCTGCCAGTGGTGATGGAGGGCAGCCACAAGAGCCAAGGATGCTTCTCACGGATGTCACAACACACAGTAGGGAGAAAATCATCATTCTCACAGGTGGTGCTAAGTCCTCTGCCTAAAATACTCATCTGGGCACCAAACTAACAGCGAAGAGAATGGAGCCTGAGTCAAACTTTTGGGAAGATGATGAAAGACCTCAAAACCCACAGAGATTTGGGCTCCCAGAGCAGGAGGCATTCCCAGGGTGTACTCTACAGTCACTGGGCTGAAATTCAGTTTTGGGATATAAGTAGGTTTTTAGGTGTTCTCCTAAACGACTTGCATGCAAAGTTAAGGGAAATATGAGAAATAGCACGTCGAACCCAGATTTTAGCTTCACATTTTACTGTTTTCTTCCTTTCATTCTTCTTCTGTGGGGATGTTTGCTGAGTTGCTAAGTTTTCTCTTTCTGAGAACATATATTTGGAGGAAGAGCCAAGGACACCGCAGATTGATTTTCTGAGTTTTGCTCAGACTCCACAATACAAGTGGCAATTTAGTAGGATAAGCTCATTCCTTTTTTCACTTTTATGGATTTCATTAAGAAGCATGAACATGCAAGAATTCCTCTAAGCAATCATATTACCAGCCTAATTTGCTAGACTTTCATTAAAGCAATTAAAGATAGAATGATGCAGTGACCCAGTTCAGGACCCAATTAAGACTGAATCAATAAATCAGTAGGTTTAAATCACCACCATAAGGCCACAGATAATCAAAACAAGTTATGAGGCTGAAGCTAAGCAGAATTACTGTATTACATCGCCATAGGAGAATTTAAAGAAGTAAATATTTTGCAGTTGAGGTTCTCAGCTCATCTTACTACAACCATCTTAGTGGTAATGGGCACAGCCTGTACAGGTCCATCAGCTGCTGGGGACCATGGGCTGGGTGCACAGCAGAACAGCCCTGCCAGGCCATCCTTGGCTGTGGGTATCCCTGGGCATGGTGAATTCCAGGAAGAGCTGTCAGGACCCTGTCCATCTGTTCAGCCACACTTGGAGCTAAATCATCTCATTGGTCTGTCACCACCTTCTTCGCACGGATGAGTGAAGCCCCCAGGTGTCCTGATAACAAACCCTTCTTAACCACAGCTGCTGGCTCTTTCCTGAAGGTGTCTGACTTTCTTCCAGAGGAATTGCTGGAGAGTCGGTTCTTTCCACAGATTTAATGGGAACCATTGGTAAACTCAAGCATGGAGCCCTCTGCATGCTGCAAATACTTAGAGAGGGAAGAGGAGCTGGAAGTCCCTCAGTTCAAGCCTCCAAGGTGATCATCAGTGGACTCAGTAGTGAACTTGTTGGTGTTTGGTGGCAGCAAAGTTGCACATTGTCTTCAGAATTCAGCCCTAGCCTGATCACAGATGAATTCCCTCTTTAGTTATTGTGACCAAAAAGTAATTGAAATACATGGTAAAATCCTATCATTTGAGTACTGACAAGGCACAGCAGTCTAGTGCCAAACCTTCAATTTATGCCATGTTTCCCTCTGCTTTGGTCTGATAGAGACACTGTAATAATATAATACAGATAATGATATAATATGATACAATACGATATGCTATATAACATAATATAATATAATATAATATAATATAATATAATATAATATTGCCTTGTATTACATATATTACAACTCCAAGTGTGTGTCCATCATGTACTTGTGTTCTGTTTGTTGAGAACAGGAGTTTGTCTCAGGAGTTTGTCAACTCCCATTGAAGGTCAGTATGGGCTTGCCATGACTACAATTTTGATTTTTCTTTGTAGTGAAACAGGGATCTGATCCACTTAGGTGCTACACTGACCTGCATTGGGTCAAAGACTGGGAGGGCAAGTTACATTTCAGATGCTACTTGGAGCAAATGCAAACTTGAAGATGTGATATGTGATTCTTTAGTATGGTTGGTACCTGCACAGCTGGCCTGCAACAAAAAGAAGCATTAGTTTGAGATTTATTATGCATTTCTGGTCACTGTTAGACTGCAAGCTGAGGCACAGATGTGAACACAGCTCTTGCTTCTGCCCTAAAGAAAGAAAATGAAAAACATACAAGAGTCTATATGGCGCCAAAGAAAGCACAAAGTTCGTGAGTTTGATGGGAACAACAAATTACCTCTCAGCTCTATTATTATTAATTTCCCTAAACAAAACACTTTCATGAAGAAGGTAAACGAATCATTAATTGACCGTAACTTTATCAGAATATTGCAATTATAAGAAGTAAAACCATGAAGATTAAAAAAGAAAAGAAACTTTTGAATTCAGGATAAGCAAACAAAGTTTGGAAGTCAGGAATTTATCCCAATGTAATCCAGAAAGCCCAAACACCAAACAATCTGGAAATACTCTACTGAATACTTGCAGTGATAATCCAGATGGTCCTTCTTCCCCATTCACACAGCTATAAAAAATAATTCAGCATGGTTGAGAGGGCCCACCAAATAGGGACTCACACGTGCTAGGCAGGGCACATACCCACGGTGATGTAGGTGGATGTTCTCCCTGAGGGATGTCCAGAGCTGGGAGGAAGCACAATATGGTGGGAACAGCACATCCTCTTACCCCTATGACAGTTTAGAGTGTCCTGGGATTGCTTTTGGGCAGTGCAGATCCATGTTGTCTCCCCATGGAAAGATCCCCAAAAGGATCCTCACAAGACCAGTATGGTTTTGTGGATTCACAGACAAGCTGGGAAGGTTTGGCCTGAAGGAAGAGATCCAATGTAGGCATAACCACAGAGGGTAGGACTGTTTACACAGCACAAGTGCTGTGTTTGAAAGGCCTGTGCAGAATGTCTCTTCCTCAGTAACACCTGCTCCTGAACCACAGGGGTCTATCCCTGCCCAGGCTGGATGGTCCTCAATGTTGTGCACCTGCACTTTCTCTGCTTCAACAGATACCACTCATTCAAAACTGCAACCCGCTGGAGCCCTGGTTCTGCCAAGGGACAGTGCTGGAGAGCGGGAGTGAGAAATGGGCTTGGTGTAGCACGAAGAAAGGCTGATGATGTATGGCACTCTCAGTGCACACCAACACTCTGAAAGCCTTCAAAGCAAGGACAGTTCCCTTCCCTCCAGTGCAAACATGGCTGTGGATTTTGGCAAGGTTGCAAGCAAAATATTTTCTACAGTTGCATCTTGGTCTTGTCCCACTGGCTGCTCTGTACTGATGTTTTATCTCCCTTGTTGCAAACAGCCAAGAATTTGTGGCAGAGCACACAGCAGCGAAGAAAATGTACAAAGATCAAGTAAATACTGACATGACATCATCAGGAGGTCATGTATCAGGATTTCAGTGGTCATGGGGTGATCTTCTGCCCAGTCTCACTAGGAGCTTGGAAGAGCCTGGTGCACTCTGAGTGACCATTGAACCTACAGAGGAACCCATGATTTTAAATCCAAAACATGAGAAAGTTTTCCTTGCTGAGATTTTAATTCCATGGTGAAATGTGGGATAGACCTTCATCTACTGTAAGTCTGCCAAATTTGAGCTAAATCTGGCTAACTTAGACACAGGTGGAAGTGAAGTTCTTAGTATGAAAGGAATGTCAGAGTTCAGGCTTATGTCACGTGAGAAGACTGTACAGTCTTTCTCCAGGATCTGCTGCTCCTCCTGACACTGCAAAAGATGTGCTTGTGCCTCAGTGTCACACACCACCTCCAACAAACTTCCAGACAGCATTTTTGTACATGGATGTACTTTTCCAAAATGTACCTTGCCGTGGACATGCTTTTTCCAGAGCAAAAATCGGAGGTTATCTCACCTGTCCTGGTAAAACCCACCATCAAAACCTAATTCTGAGAACACAGTTGCACACCACAGCTTTCAAATACTTATCATGTTGGTTCTGGGGGTTGTTTCTTCATTCACAAAATAAAACGCTTTGTAAGTAACTTGCCTTTCTCTTTATATTGCTGTGAGTTGGCCATCATTGCTGTTTGTTTCAGCTCTGTTACTGAATCAGGTGTCTAAAACCACCTGGCTTTGACCTCAAGCACAAGCCCCTCTCCCTGCTGGGCATGTTGGTTTTGCCACCTATTTTAAGGGGGGAGGAATTCTTGTGTGCCAGTGAGTGCAAACCAGAAAATAAGAAATAACAGTGGAGAAAACCAACAGGAAAAAATAAAAAAGCAAGTCATAACACACCCCAGGAACATGGTCTGGAAGAAAATGAAGCAAATGATGGAGCACACATAACAGTCTTTGGAGAGCATGGCTGACTGCAAAGAGACTCAGAAATTCTCACTGGTGAAAATCCTGTCTCCTTTGAGGATTCCCACTAGAGGGTGTGTAAGTCACCAGGACCAACTCAAAGGAGTAGCAGTCTCCAACAAGGACATGTCCTTTCCCCAGCCCTATGCAGATATTCTCATTGCCCAGGAGACAGCCATGTCTCCATATGTTGACATTGAACACCACTTCCATTGACAGCTTTAGGAAACATCTGAAGGACAAATCATCCTTTTTATTCATTTCCCTAGGGAGTGAACTGGGGAGAAAAAAAATCTCACTATTCTCCTTTGGAATATATAGGAACATCACTGCATAAAACACAACAGGGCAGTGGAGCAGCCACAGAAATTATTCACTCCTTTTCTTGCATGTGAGTGGAGACTCATGCACTCAAAATCATCAGACTTCACATCAGGCTGATTTAATTGGATTTATTGGAGGAAAACAATTAGTCATCCCTTTAAATTGTCATTATGATAGAAATCTCGATATGTATACATGATTGTCAAGGCAGAGAACCACTTGCGATGTAGCCCCATTAACAATTTGCAGAACTGCAAACTCATTACGCAGATAAAACTTTTGCGATGCCTTAATACATGCATGGAGTAAATACACATTCTCCCTTCTTTTTGGACATCGATGCTGTTATGAACTTGTATCAATCACAAGACCTGCAATATTAGGCACACTGACATTCCTTGATTAAGAGTTAAGCCTTTGTAGAAAACATGCTTGCATTTTCATTAGAAGTCAACCGAGGGATGTTTTGCAGTTGGGGATATTTGGGGAGTCACTATTCTGGGCAGGTTAGGCTTTTTTTTCCCCACTGTTTGCACACTCAGATAAAATATCTATCTAAAAAAAGGGCCAAATGGACCAAAATGTTGTCAGCAGGTCACTGATGTCGCATTGACCAGAAACATGAATCGCACCAACTGAGCTGCAACCTTCCACCCTCTTCATTTTGGGGGTCATGCTACAGCTTGATCTAATAAGACTCAGCATGTGTGATGCTATGCTGGGCTCAGGGGATGCAAGAAGAGAGATGGAAAGCTCAGAGCTGCTCCAAGCAACCCCCTAGGAGCACCCACCCATCAGGACCCACGGCACACATCCACCTCCTCATGGAGCCTCGCACCAGGTGCTGCCTCAGCAATCTGAACTCAGGCTGGTTTACAACTATCATTGATGATTTATTGTGCTGCCATATCGTGATTCAGTAATGGCACAGCCCTGGCTGAGCACCAGCCTTGAAGGTGGGCTCAAGACTTCTCGGTGTTTTTGGCCACCATGGAGCATAATTTCCAAGGACTATGCCACCAGCATGGTGCTTGCTCTCCAGCCCTGCTGCTTGGCATGCCCTTGCCAGGAACACAGAGGAATTTCCCAGTCCTTTCAGGTGACTCTGCTTTGGGTGTTGGGAACTTGAGCATCTTCCACACAGCAGCCACTGAGGAGCTGGGACCAAAGCCCTGCTGATGCCCACACGAGGTTTGGGCTGGAGCTAAGACAAGTACCATGGAGCCATCCTGTGCCCTGCCTTAGAAAGACCTGCACAGGTGAAAATGGGTCAGTGACTACAGGAAGAGAAGGCAAGGGCATGGTTTCCATGTGGAAGAAGGAAAAGTACACACCAAACTCTTCCATGGATAAATGGCATTACTTGAAGGTTCAAGGATTAAATGGTGGTGATGCTTTGGAAAGGATGGGATAGTTCAGCTCAGCTCTCTGCCCTGTTTTGTGCAGGCAAAGAATCACAGCATCTTGGTCCCCAAAATGCAGTTCATTCTGCAACAAGTGAGAAAGAACTGTCTTGTAGGAATAGAAAAATGCTAAGAATTGAGGAACCAATCTGAATTTTCACTAGGAAAAACAAACCAAAAGAAAAAAAAAAGAAAAAATGAAGAGACACACCAACATGTTTCTTGGTAGCTCTGAGCGTTAGTGACCCAGGGAAGGAATTTTTGATGCAGATCAAATTTGTAAATGTTGTATTAAAAAAGGGATTCTCACCTCCCTGGCTCCCTGTTTCTATACCTGTGTATGTGACTGCTGCATAATTTTAAGCTGCTCTGGATGGTGACTTTTCCTGTACATGCTGCAGTGCATTCAACAGAAAGACAAAATACATTACCAGGCTTTGCAGTATCTTGTTTACAAAACATCAGGTTTTGCATTTACTTAAACTTAACACTGGATTTCGAGTTACAGATACATTGAATCATTTAAAAGCAATACACAGAAGTAATTCCCTCAGAGAGAAGGTTGGGCTGAATGTGCGTAAAGAAAAGGCTTGGGAAATACAGAAACAGTGAACAGCAGTTTAATACATGCAGTGCAGTATCATGCATTTATTGGACAGTTGACATCATCATTAGTTCAGCAGTGCTTTTTCACAACGCTTGCGAGCGCACATGCCCCGATTCCACTCTGGAATATGGAAAAACTGTAACAGCCGTTCGACTGACCTTAGCATTTATAAAGAGGAGGGAGGAAAAAAAAAAGCTACCTGGACAGATAAGTGGCACTGTTTGTGGTGGGGAAGGGAATCTTGAAAACCAGGGCTAAAGAGCCTCTATCCTCCACTAGAAACACTATTTACACAGCTTTGACCCAACCGTGCAAGGTCAGACCAAAAAACCCGGCCCAGCTCCTGGCCTCCCACCGGTGGGGTCTGTGATCCCTGGGGCCACAAGGTGCACGTGCACACACAAACACACACACACACATGTCACAGAGACCACAGCACCCACAGGCAGGGTGGGAAGGCAGGACCCGGCTGCAGGGATGTGAGGGAAAACAAAAGGGATTGGGCAGAACTTGCTGCTGGGCGTGAAATACGGGATGACTGGTTTACCAGGGGAAATGAGTTCATGCAGTGTTTGTAAGCAGGTTGCTGTTCCCTCACTCAGCCTTTGCTGACAGTGATTTGCCAACTAATCCTCCACTCTTGGTCTTGATGCTGTTTTCCTTGGATACTGGAGTCTCCGTGTGTGTTTCTGCCTTTTGCCTGAGTGAGTGTTCGAGTTTCTGGTGCAAATAAGCACAATAAGGACGGCAAAACCCCCTTCCCATGAAAAACTTCTGGGATGCAGTCAGGCCCCAATTCAGACAGGTAAATATGCATGGGAGCAAGAACATGAGTAATCTCAACAAATGAGAATTTCCATATGCTGAATGGAAGCTACTTCTATACCTTGGGGCTCAGCCTAGAAACTGTTCTTTTGCCAGTAGATGAATCCCCTGAATCTTTGGAAAGAGCAAAAAGAACAGGCTACAGCCTGCATGATCTTGCTGCCAAAGTCAATCTGGTGTTTTTATCTGGTGCTCAATTCAGTGCTGCTCAGGGCTGGAGCTGTTATCACAGGAGGAAGTAATAGCACAGGTTTCCCTAGAGCTGATCTAGTTAATGCCAAGTTCACATCAAAGGGCAATATCCTCTCCGCTTGCCAATGGTTGAAAGCTATCTGGCTTCCTCTGGGGGTTTGTTTCCCTAAAAATAGGAAGGGGACAGCCTCAGGGCCAGCTGCAACTGCATTTCATGGGCATCCTGGAGGCACATGTTCTGGTTTGCAGAGGGTTTGGGGAGAAAAGCCTGAGACCAGGGGTTATGCTGGCCCCTGGGACAGAAAAAAACCTTAGGACAAGACCTGAATTTCCTCAGGACAAGGCAGAGACCCAAAAGAACTGGTAATAAAAAAAATACTGTCAATAGCCGTGAAGGTATGCAGGACACATGCAGAGCAGAAACCCCTATCCAATGCCTACAGCAGAACTACATGGAGATATCTACCAGCGGGCTCACACCCCTGTTTGTGTTTGATGCATGTCAGGAATGAACCTCTATCATTGCTTGGTTTTATTTCAGCACCACAACCATTACAGACACATGAGGCATAGACAAAACCTGACTTTTTTTTTTTTTTTTGGTACCCTCTATTCTAACGGCACCCATACAACAGCAACCAGGACAGAAGGGACAGCAGCAGCAGAGTGACACAGTCTCAGGAAAGCAACACTGCCAGGTTTTCCCCACACTCCTATTTCCCTACTAGCCGTGCTGCAGGGCCAAAATCCATTTTGTGCTGCAGAAGGGGTGATCCAGCAGAGAGTTAGGATGCACTGGGAATGAAGTCACATGCAAAATCATCAGCAGAAGCCCCTGCCACTGCAATACTGACTTTCAGCTCGCAGAGTTCACGGGCAGCCTGTCCTCACAACTTCTTCTGCAGACTAAGGGGCCAGCTGGAGCTTTTCTGGATTTTTGTTTTGTTTTGTTTTCCCAGCAAGAGCACTGCTGTTGGCATCAGAGATGGCCTCTGTGACTCTGGAGGTAAAAATCAACAATCAAAGCTGCAAGCAAAGAAAAAGAAGGGGAAGGAGCTGAGGAAAGCAAGTTACAAAGGAAAAACACATCGGTACCAGTAAAGTAAAGCAGAAAAGGGTAACAGACACAGTCCAGGCTGAAGTCCTCATGCAAGCAGCAAATCACAGATTGTTTAGTAGGATGGTTCATTGGAAAAGAGCCCAGAGTGATTTTTCTACCTAGTCCTTCAGGGCAAGGCCAGCTGGGGATTTGTTTTGAATCTTCTACTGTGGGGCTATTTGGCCGTTCCCCCCATAATTATTTACTCCACCCTCGCATTCTCCTGTGAGAGTGGCTGAGCAGAGATGGGCTGGGGCAGGGGAAGGACATGCAAAAACACTGGAGCATCCCCGGCAAGCAAGGCTGGAGTGTTTGCCCTACCAGGCTGTGCTGCCAAGGGGCAAATGTCTTCAGCACTCCACCAAAAATCTGGCCTGGGTGCTGCCAAGTCATCCCTGCTAACAGATTTACCCAGGTTTAAACCGAGAAATTTTAACCAAGTACAGGATGCTTCAGGAGAGATCTCTAAGCATCTGGTGGACCTCGGTCAGGTCTCCAGCTGTGTTTTCACTGATACAAAAGAAGAGCTCCCCACCACCAAAACTGTAGCAGAAAGAAACAATTTTGCTCTTAAGTGCTTCTGTTTCTTGTCTTAAGATCCCAGCAGTTGATAGCAAGCTAAAGAGAACGATGATAAATCACACAACTAAGGCAGAATATTACTTGCAGAAACAAAACCAAATCACACTAATTCCAACAATGGAAGGAAAGAATACCCCTCCCAACAAAAAAACCACAGAAAGCATCCAGCACGGAGGGGCAGCCAGCACATGAGAACCCCCCATGTGCAGGACAGCATGTCTGCCTTTGCTCCTGTCACTGCTCTTTGTTTTGGAGATGGAAATCCATTTGTTTTTTTTTTTTCCCTGTAAGATTCACTTGGATGCTGTATTTTGATCAGTTGCCACAGCAACTGCTGAGATCAAGTTCAAACCAGACCTCAGGTTTCAGAAGAGGAGGAGCAGAGGGAACACTTGAGCCCGAACCTTTCCAACTGCTCTACAAGGACAAAATTATTCCCTAACCAAATCCTGCTTTTGGTTGCACATGTATAAATGTGAGGAACTCCACTGATGCCAAACCGGGAGACTTTGTATTTACAACCTGCAACTCGAGCAGAACAGGGCCAACTCGGCTTAGAAATCATGGCGGTTCAAAATACCTTGAATTTCTTGGGGTTGGAGTCTCTCAAAACTAAAGCTTCCTCACTCAGGCTGGTAAAATAAAGTGGCCTTAGACTGAGTTTAAATTGTGTTATGCTCATGTTTCGATGCTTTTGCAGCAAGACATAAAGAGCTCAGATGTAAATGCTGATAAAAAGTGTATGGTGGCAATGGCCAGGGGATGGGGACAGGAGCGTAACTTGCAGCAAGGAGATCCCCTGCCCCTTCAGCCTGCCCAGATCTTGGTCAGAAGTCTTCACTGTGGAAATTATATGGAGTTTTGCTATTAGCCCCCAACAATTCAGTATCTGCTATCTTTCCTAAAATGAGAAATTTAAGTTGAAGCCTTTTCAGTGTGAGCATCCTCGACAGTTGCAACACGGTGGGGTGCACTGGGGTTCCCAGGGGCTCACTCAGATGTGCCACAGCCCTCTGAAAACAGGGAGCAGCTTAATAGAGAGGAAACTAGAGATCTGGTGAAACAGCTCTAAGTGCCACCAAAGGAGTGGCTATTTCAGAGTCAATGCTCACTGCCACCTGCTTTTTCAGCTTTTTTTCCCCCCAGCTTATTTTTTTAGTATGATGGATGAAATCCTGGCTCTGCTGGCTGAATCCAACCAACGAAAGCTGGAGCAGGATATGGAAGTCTCAATGAAAAGTACGTATCTTATGACTTGCCCCAGCACAGGCACTATTGCCTGATACATTCAGCTCTGTCTGTGACTGGCTTTCACAATTTCTTGTGCAGGAAAAATGAGGCAAGTGTGGCAACAGAGTACCCTGCAGGGAATTGTGCCTCTGGCAGGGATGGACCTGTCCATGATGCAAGGCGCTCACAGTGCCCAGTGAAGGGCATCTGCCTCTGCCACCTGCCTCCCTTCTCACCTCTTCGAAGCAAAATCACAGATGGGAATGGCATTGAAGTAACCTGCAGCCTTTTAGCAAATGTGGACAAATTTGCTCTCCTCTCTGTTTCAAGCTGCTTTAATGCACAGCAGCACAACAGTGGTGGTGGCTGTTCCTGAATGATGCACCAGCACAAAGAGCTTGCAAAGTGCATGCATTCAGTAACTAAAAAATGGGTAAATTGGGCTTGCTTTGGTATATGAGCTTCTGGGGAGGAGGGAGAGCCAGCGTCCCTGCTGCCTCCAGCTGTGACTGTGCCTTTCAGTGGGGTCCTGCTTTCCTAGCTCAGCACCTTTTGTCAACCCTCAGCCTGAGCATGATGGAGCTACACTACACCAGACCCTGCATTTTGCACCCAGGATCCTGCCAGTGCTTTACAGAGGGCTTCAAGCATCACTGCTCTCCTCTCCACACTTTTGGCCACTCTGGGGGGTGCTGAGCATCAGCAATGCCAGGCAAAGCCCTGAGGAGCTGTGGGTGCTCAGCATCTCTGTCATGAAGCCCTTGGGCTGGATGCACCCCATGCCAGAGGCCACACTGTGGGGAGGCTGGTGAATTAAATGTCTTGCTTGAGGGCAGCACAGCAAGTCAGTGGCTGAGGATGATGATTCCCAGCCCCATATCTTCCTTTTCTTTCCCTCTGCTCACAACACACAGTGACTCAAAGGAGATGGGAGCTGCAGGATGAGACCATGCTCTGTCTCCCCTCGCTCAGCTCTGGTCAGCTCCTGCCTGACACCGTGTCCCTGCCTCTCCTCTGAAACAAGGGTGCTGATTCCCAGCACTACAGGAAAGAGGCCAAGGATGAGCTGACTCCCAGCTGGTGGCCATTTAATTCTCCCCATGGGTTTCAAGGAGGAGTTTGGGAGGGAAAGCAGCAGTTTCTTAATCTGAGCAGTAACAGCTCTGATAAAGCCAGACAGACTTGCAGTCCAATTTGAGGAGCAAGAAATGGCATGCCATTGAAATCCTCCCATGTTGCAATGTTAATGCCAATTCCTACCTACAGAAATAGCCTATCCCCCAGCAAAAGAAGAGGGACATTACTTGAAGTAATTTTTAAAAGAAAAAAAAATAATGCTCAGAAAAGTATCTCTATTTAAATAATCCAGTTGAGATGTTTGTAGTTAATGGAAAAAAATAAAACATATACTGTTACCTACACTGAGAAAAGAGTAAATCACTGGGGAAAAGAATGAGTGTTCATTAGTTAGAACATTGCTAGACTCACATACATATATATATTTATATATATATATATATGTATATATATGTACAGCACCAGAGACTGTTAGATTCCGTTCCTCCTGGAGTCATTGCAGTTTGTGATAAATGAAACATTTCAGAATCGCAGTATAAAATATGGCCATAAAAAAATCTTCTTTCTTCTAGTCCTTGGCTGAGCAGGGCGGGACGGTGCCGAGGCCGCCCGCCAGCCCCGCCGCCCGCCCGCTCCTCGCCGCCCCGGCGCTCACTTGCTCCCTGTGTGCACTGTGGTCACTGTGGTGGGTCTGGGTCTCCGGTCCCCTCCTACCGCAGAAACGCCTGAAGAAGCAGATGAAACAAAACTACAGAGAGTGGATGGAGACATACCTAAAAGGGAAGCCAGAAACACAGTTAGAAATGTTATTTTTGGAGGCGGGAACGTGGGCAAAGCTGAGCTCGTTTCGTAGCACGCTAGGGAGTGGAGAGGATTGCAGCTGGAAAAGGGGCTGCTGCTCTTCCTGCAGTGGTGGGTTGGCTGGGTACCTCCACAGGGCATCTCCTGCCCATGGTCATTCACATACTGCCACCACCAGCAGTGCACACACATCTAACAGTGACTCAAGGTCCAGCTTTGGTACAGGTTCAGCCACACTGATGCCACATTTCCAGGGCTGAAGACAGAGTTGTGGGATTCAAAAATCCCTCCAGCATTGTACTTGCTCAAGAGTAATTTCCTCCTGGGCATGTCTCATCATGGCCATCTAGCTAAACAAACAGACTGTGCACCTGGGCTAAACACAGTTCCCCAGACATCCTGGGAAGCTGCTGATAAAGAAGTACAGAGGGTCAAATTCGTTGCTGAGTTCCAGTAAATTTAGAGGGAATGTAAATCTGTGTGACTTGGACATCGCTCTAGCAAGAGCTCACATTGCTCCAGGCTTTGCTGGGATGTCTCCAGGACTTCCAGCTGAGACGCAGGTTGATGTGAGGTAGAGAATCTCTTGAGTACCAGTATTCTGGTGCAAGAAAAGCTGTAGAGTGGGGACCTGGCATGGTCACCTTGCTCTGACAAGATGCAGGCTCAGAGTGATTAGAAACAGTTCATTTTTCCAGACTGGTGAATAAAGGATGGATGAAACCTACATTAATATATTCTCAGACTGGAGTTTGGCATGGCCTTTTGAGTCCTCAGGATCTTTTTGATACTTGTTAGGACTTTTAACTACTTCTCCATGCTTCAAGGTGGCGTTTCCACCTCAAGGATGACTATGCTGTACCTATACTTGGCCACATCCCATTTCCCACTGACATTTGACAACTTGGCTTCACACTGCAATTTATCTATTACCTTAAAATTACAGAGCTCTAGGACCTATAAATAATCTAGGCAGCCCAATCATGACTAAATTGAATAAACCAGCCATGGACTGAGAATCAGGAGAATACACTTGAGAAATCCTGACTGATTCCCTTCGGAATCCCTTCCTGTTTCCTGACAGGTAGCATAATCCAGTCTAATGCCTGATCTCTGCTCTGCCCTACTACAGAGATTTTGGATGCAGCCTCACATAACCTACTCTCAAGCATAGGCTGTACTTAATTGTCTTCAGTGATGTNGAGTCCTCAGGATCTTTTTGATACTTGTTAGGACTTTTAACTACTTTTCCATGCTTCAAGGTGATGTTTCCACCTCAAGGATGACTGTGCTGTACCTATACTTGGCCACATCCCTTTTCCCACTGACATTTGACAACCTGGCTTCACACTGCAATTTATCTATTACCTTAAAATTACAGAGCTCTAGGACCTATAAATAATCTAGGCAGCCCAATCATGACTAAATGGAATAAAGCAGCCATGGACTCAGAATCAGGTGAATACACTTGAGAAATCCTGACTGATTCCCTTTGGAATCCCTTCCTGTTTCCTGACAGGTAGCAGAATCCAACCTAATGTCTGCTCTGCCCTACTACAGAGATTTCGGATGCAGCCTCACATAACCTACTCTCAAGCATAGGCTGTACTTAATTGTCTTCAGTGATGTGAAATTGCTGCATTTGAAACTATTTGGAGAGCTCATTAAATGTCTATTAATAGCATCAGGCAGCATTCTATTGTGTAATGGTGGCACAGCTGGATCATGTAACTTGCTGCATGGGATCTTTCTTGTGCAAGGAATCTGCACACAGAGAAAACCACTGAGAAAGAAAGAGGCAGGACAGAGACCTCAGAGGCTTCCTTTTTCCTGTCAGCAGATATTGGGTGGAATGTATTTGATAAGTTAGCTCCCTCTTACTCCCTGTATTTGCTGTTGGTTCTCTGGGGCTCCAGCACCTCCTAACTCTTTAAATGATTTCTTTGAGGAAGGAAAGCTCTTCTGCATTGTCTGCCACACCAGACTTAACCTGGAATGCTTGGAAATCTTCCAGTATTTTTCTGCCTTGTATTTCTGGCATGTAAAAACTCATCCTATCTTGAAGGATTAAACACATCTGGTTAAATCCTTCATGTCCATGGTTGACTCCACCACTGAAAAATATGGCTGGATTCTGGACAGGGACCTGCTGGTTCTGTAGTGGTTAAACAGATTTCTTTCTCTTCCCACACTTCCTGTTCACACTGTTTTCAGACTACTCATTGCCATTAATTAACACCATTTGAGATTAATCAAATGGATGGATGGAGATTAATCACCCACCAGTTTAACAGCATTAATCACCCACCGGTTTAGCAGCAAAGCATGCATCAGATGCTCTAGACCTGACTGGGGTCCAGCCTTACCATACTGCAGCAGGAATCAAAATCAAGGCATTATTCTCCTATGTAGGGCATTTTCTGCATTGCTGCATGACCAGTGCATGGCTGAAAGTGCTTTGAAGGTGGTCAGCACGGCTCCTTTGCAGTGCCTGGTGTGTGCCAGGAGAACAGTGATGATTTTTTGGCAGCAGCTGTAGATTTGGCACTGGACATCACAAACTGGACATGGTGTAGGAGTCCCCATCAGGCCCAGTATGCAGAGGGAAGGAGCTCTCCCCTGGCTCAGCCACAGCAGAGGCTGGGAAAAACATCTCATGCAGTACCCAGAAGTCAAAACTCACCCCAGCTGTGGGGAAGCTGTGCCCACGACAGCAAGAGAAAACACAGTTTCCACACAGAGCCACAGGGACTATGGCATGTCCTTGCCAAGGAGCAGGGGGTGGCAAGCAGGGGTGGCAGAAGCGGAGAGCAGCACTATCCAAAATCCATCCTGAGTAATAGGTGCTTTCAGCTCCAGGGTAGTGCGGGGTACAGTCTAGAAATGACTGCTTCAGTCCACAGCAAAGCACTGACTTGCAGTACCAAAAGCAATCAGCACTCCTCTTTGGTGTTGCACTTTAAAGTAATCCCCCCTTACTGTAAAGTCCACATCCCTCCATTTCACGATATAAAATCTCTACAGATGGACAGAAGAGAATAAAAGAAATGCTCAGAAGCCAGAGAATAAATAGGCTTCATTGCAAAGAATTCATTTCTGTCTTCCAAACAATCCCTTTTCTGCCATGTCCACTTCCCTGGCATTCAGAAAAAGTATATATCCCAAACATCTAAGTCTACTGGGCAGCTTGCAAATCTCAATTATAGCACAAAACAAACACGACAGAGGGCCAAGCCCCACAGTGGTGCACAGAGCCTGAGTCCTGCTCAGACAAATGAACCTCTTCATGCAGGAGCTTAACTTGGCCCAGGAAGAGGGAAGCTGGGTCTGATTGGCAGGATCAGTCTTCTCCATGGAAAATGGAAACTAAGGCAATTTTTACAAAAAAACACCCTATCATAATACTGTAAACTCAAACACAAACAGTTTGAGTAAACTTTTCAGATTTCAACCAAATACAAAACTTTGTTGCTGTGGGGGTCTGGGTCGTTTTCCCAAGCAAAAGCACTTTTTCTCCACAAGAAACTGTGTTTTTCTCTCAAAAATCACCAAGCTAAAACCTCTTTTTTTTTTAGTGCATGAACTTTTCCAATGGAAACACTATTTTTTCGGCCAGCCAAAAACGACGGCCTAGGCCTGTTTCAAGTCCTTATTTTAAACACCTGCTTGCACAAAGCCAAACCTACGGGCAGCGAGGACTGCAGCCTGGGGGGTCAAGGGAAAACGGGGATCCCGTGGATTTGCTCGGCTGTCCCAGGATGGTGGCTACTCACAATCTTTCCGTGTGGCTGCCTCGGGGAGCGGCGTGGCGAGGCTGAGGGTGCTGGACACGCTGGCACTGGCACTGTCCAGGCTGCTGCCGAGGTGTAGCCGCCTCATGTGCCGCACGACTGCCGTGGCATTGAACGCTTGCTGCAGAAAAACAGCAAGAAAGAAATAAAGAATAAAAAAAAAACACACGGAGGCAGAAGGGTTACTTGTGCTCCTCTCCTGGCTGCTCAGTGTCAGAAGGGAATGAGCCCATTATCTTCCAAATTTTTCTCAAATTCTAAGCAAGAAAGAGCATTATCAAACCTTTGTTCTCCTAGTGCTCAGCTGCGATGCAGCAGCCTACAAGAAAGTCATATTTGACAAATCTATCTCTGCCCCAACACACATTTCTTCATATCCTTGCATGGTGCTGACCCCACTCCACACATAACCATGGGTGTTTTAGCTATGAGCAGCCCCAGCCCCACTTCTCCCGCTCATTACATCTGGTACTTGGCAAACACCTTCCTGTATAAAAGGTCCTGCAGGGCCATGTAACCTAAGCCTGGACCAACTGTTTTGACCACAATTTTGGGCCACAAAAGCACTACCGTGCCACAGGGGTGGCCACATGGCCCCTGTGTTAGCAGAGCTGTGTGATGGTGTCAGCCCTCAGGACAGGTCACTTACTCTCCATTTGCTTTTCGCAAAGTTCTTCCGGATCTGAGCGCTGACCGACTCGTGGATGTTTTTGTTGAGTGCTGTGTCTCCAGCAATCCTGAAATGGACAGAGCAGGCACATTTTAAGAGATCTTTTCCTCCCCTTGAATACTTTTTCTCCTCAGCAGAGAGGCTGGTCCCAGGTGTGACTGCACCTGCAGTGACGATGATTTCATTCACACAAGGGCTCAAACTTCCCACGGCTCTGCTGGCAGCTGTGGTGGAAATTCTGGGGCAATAAAAGCCAGTGTAGATAAGGCTTGTAGGTCTGGCAGCTACAAAGAGGCATGGGCTGCTTTCTATCACCATTACAGCCCCAGATGAAAACATTCTACCTTTTTTTTTTTCTTTACATCCAAAGATTTAACATCAACAGGCTGAGACTACTTTTAGCCTCAGCTATGCAGAAGCTTCCAGAGCCACTCCAACCTGTCTGATTTCTGTTTGCACTGGAGATTTTCCTGCCACCCCACAACGTACATAATCATTCATCATGATTAATGTAGATTTACAGTAAGGCAGATACATGGACACTCACTAAAGCAGCACATGCTGCACAAAGAGCTTAATCTGAGCAACACTTAACCTAAAAAAATTGATTGATCTTGCATAGTTTCTTTAACAGATAAAGATACATTTGAATCTTCACTAAACTCAGTTATTTCAAGGGGTTTTATTGATTCATTTAACTCCTCAAGGCATGAGATCTGTTGGAAGAAAGGCACAACAGTGAACTGATGTTGGGCCATGTGCTGGGGCAATCAGTGCTATCTAAAGCAAGTGATGCAAGAAGGCAAAGATTGCCTTCTACATTGTATGTGATACTTTCAGAATTTTTTTAGCTACAGTGTAGAAAAACAATGTCCACTAGCAATAAAAAAATTACAAGAAACTGAAAATCCATCAGGACCAGAGTCTCCCAGTCTGGGGAGCTCCAATAAGATAATCAGAAGGTCTGGGGGACTCAGCTGTCATGTAGTCCTTCTCCTCACCCCAGCTCTGTCAATATAATTTTGACAAATATTTGACTAACCTGTCCCTAAAGATCTCCAAAAGATGGAGACTCTTCAGGCAACCTATTCCAGTGCCTCACTATCTCCCAGAAGACACTGAAAATAGTTTACTCCCTTTGTCTTTGAAGCATCATTTCACATATTTGAAGACTGTTATCATGACTTCTCTCTGTCTTCTCTTCTCTAGACTAAACAAACTGATTCTTTCACTGTTTCTTCATAACTCATGTTTTCTAATCCTCTGATCTAGTGAGCTCCTCTGGACTTTCTCCAACTAGTCCGCATCTTCCTGAGAGGGCGGCACCCGAACTGTTCTGTTTTCCAACTAAGGCAGCAGAATGGCAGCGTTGCTTTGTGCTTCTTAAAAGACAAAACTCTGCTTACATACCCCAGCCTGCTGCTTCCATTTATGTGTCCTGTGTATTGGAGGCATCCCTTTTGCTTTGCCCAGACCATTCCAAACTGTAACCCTGTTCTTCTAAGGACATGCTGCTTTTTCTGCCTTCACGTGCACGGCACATCTAAGAAGTGCTGAGACCAGCCTTCTCCAAATTGCTGCCCTCCTTCCTGCTGGCGACAATCTCCCAGGATCTTCATCAGAGAGATGAGAGGAATGACTTACTCTTGGGAGGAAGGACTAAACCCTCATGTCCCAAGAGTGGAGACCCACCAAGCCCACCCTGTTGCAACTGTGCTCATCTAAATTGGGTTATTTAAGAGCGCTGGAGCCAGCAGGATTGTGGGCAGGAAGGAGCAGGGCTCCCATTCAGGGTAACTCTGATCCAGCTGGGAAGAGCCCTGTCTCACTGCCAATGCCATGCAGCCTCTGCCTCGATCAGGCAGAAGAACTGGGCAAAGCATGGCTCCCAAATGGCACCTGACTTCCTCTCTTGGGTCCCTGTGCTGAGGGAGGTGTTTGGCTGAGACCTGGATGATCTTCAGATCTTCCTCTGAAGATGATTCCTTCTGATCACCTTACCCACTGACAGGGAGGCAAATTGGATCTCCTGGATTTCCCACTGGAGCCAGGTGACCAAAAGTTTTGTGAGGCACTATCTGGGTTAAGCATTGTGTTCACTGTTCCATTCTCTGTCCTGCACAGTGAATATTGCCAGGCTCAGCACTGAACCTGGTGGATCCCAAGCAGTCCGCACTCCCAGCCAGGCTCTAGCCGAGTTTCCTGGGGGGAATGCACACTGCTAGTCAGAGTCACTCCCAAGTGTCATGAGCATTCTGCTCTGTCCAAGAACACCTCCTTGGTGAAGGCGGGCACCCTCAATACACAGCAGCTGGGAGCACTGGCCATCACACTATAGATCTCAGAAGAAACTACAAGCCAAACCATCCCTTCAGTAACTGATCAAAAAGACCAAGGCAGAAAATTCAGTTACACTTGCAAAGGACATTTTTCCACCAAAGCTAATGATGCATTTTGCTTTACGAACAAGCTGGTTAACAAACTCTGTAAGAACAGATCCTGTTTCCCACCTGTCAAACCTAATTTTGGAAACATAGACAGAACAAGTTCTTGGGGCATGATGCCCTAGACAGCTCTTCCAGAAGATTGTTCTTGCCAGTCTCCACAAGGACTTGAAAACACATTTTTGCCATATGAAGCTTTTGATTGGATGTGTAGCTCCAATACAGGTTACACATAAATATATATATTTATATATATAGTATACTTTTTTGTTCTTTTTTTTCTTTTTTAAATTTAGGGATTATTTTCTGAAATGCTATGGTTTCAGTAAGAAACTGCTGGTTCCAATAGTTCACAAACTGCCTTCTACCACCCCTAATTCTATGTTCACTATGCAATCCTTGCAGTTCCAGGAAAAAAAATCTTGGTATTTGGGCAAATACCAAAATAGTATTGGTATTGTCCAAATAGGCAGAATAATATTTGTTTACTTCACAAGGGGATGGACAGACATCCCACGAAAGCCCTCCGATGCTACAGCAGTGGAATCATCCTACATCTAAGGTCTCTTCAGCAACACTAGCACCTTGCAGATGATAGTTTTTAATCAGAGCAAAATAACAGCACTGCTGGGGCTCATTTAGTGCAGCAGGAGCTGTTCAAACACGTGCTGGCGTGCTGAACAGTGTGGCTCAGAACGCAGCCTCGGCTGCCAAAGTCGGCAGTGGGATTGTTCTCCACGCCGCCTTTGAAGAACCACCCTGTTAATCCTGTGCTGCTGTAACACGAGCACTGTGCTTTCACACTGTATTCTGCACTTGGAGGATTTTGTGACTTTTATGAAATACTCGTGGTGCTATAGTGTTTACTGTAGAGTTTTACTTCTAGGAAAACAAGCACTGTTGACATCCCTTCGCTGTTGGTGCTTTGCTGGAGATGTGGAGGTTTAAGGACACAGAAGAGGTGGAGGTGAGCAGGGAGAAGTCATATCTTTTGTACTCTCAGCTGGTAGGTATGAAAAATGAGATACACTTTGGGCACACAGATCTACCTTGTGGTGGATATCATGAGCATCCTCACATCTACACCAAATGTATTTAATCGTGAACTTGAGTTTCCTTGCTGAGAAGAGAATGAATGAAATTTAACAGATACTAGACTAGTTTTAGTGCATGTTATAATTACCCTTCCACATTTCCCTAACTCTCCAAGTCCACAGGCTATAAACCATCTTGCTTTTCCTTCTAGGACAAAAATATCTTAGTATCTTTTTTTCTTTCTTTCTTTCTCCCTCCCTTCCTAGCACAACATACCCTTTGCCTGCAGAAATCAGTTCCATTTTCCCTGAGAAACTGTAATCAACATGAGCTGATCAGACTGATGCTTATCTAGTCCTGAACAACAGTTTCTGCCTTTGCAGTTAACTTTGAAGTTAACTATGTCAGAACTAAAGTTTTTTTTTTACCAACTGTACCAGGTGGCCCAGTAGAAGATATTGCTTCTACCTACCACACACATATAAAACAATAAAATGAAACAAATCAGAATAATGCATCATCTGTTTTCCTACTGAGCATCATCCAGAACCACGCAAGGATTGATTAGTCTAAGTGGAACCTGGATTTTCTCTCAGGATTCCCATTTTGCAGCACCTGAAAGCAGCTACATCCTAACAATGCTGTGGGGAACTTCATGTTGAAGTGGTTTTTACATCCAGTTGTAAATATATAACTGTCTCAATGCACAGAATTGGATACCAAGAGACCAGAAGTGATGGCTCTCCATCCCAAACACAGAATGAAGCTAGGAAGGGTATTTCTCATGAATAACCATAACAAATCTAATCCTGCACATGAGAGGAATCTAATCTAATGACCACATGTTATTTCATAGTATCTAATTTATTTTAGCTCTCTAGCTGACTTCAAACTTATCACACCAATTTATCTGGCCATACCACTTCTAAGCTTTGAGAGGAACCTTCAACAGAGACAAAACCAGCAAATTTCCTTTTGGACAGTTCTTCATCAGCATGCTGCAAACAAATGTCTCTCTCATCCTCCCTGCCCACAATGGTAGGCAGAGCCTTTCATCTACCATTATTTTCTGAACCTTCCTTCTGAAGGCAGCCAACTCAAATTCTGTGCTGGCCAAAGAGTGTTTGGAAATACTCCTGAGTGTGATGACAGGAAACATAGAGTTAGCCATAATGGATAATGCTGAGGGATCATAACTCTTCTATATGTACACACACACACACACACACACATCCATGCATGTGTATAAATATACACACACACAGAGTATCAGTGATGTTCCAAAATAAATAGAGTGCGGGGATGAACTCGATAAGAGTTTGATTTAATGTTGTAAACATCAGAAGTTCCCTTCAGGAAGGCCTTTTCACACTTCAAACAATATTGTCTGAGAACTGAGCTCTTTGTAAACCATGTCCTTTCTCTGGGTGGAAATTATTATCTGGCTTGTGCTCTCTGGCTCATAATAAACACTTGGGGTCATGGTCACAATTTGCAGAGGCTCAGTCCTTGCCAGAGCCTTGTGATTCCTCAGTGAAGGTGTGGATGGACGTCAGCACATCCCAAGCATCCTCTCTCCCTTTGCACAAGCAATGGGGAAAGGGCAGGACCACACTCCTACCTGCAGACATCAATGTTTTACTGGTGCCACAAGCTCCATACAGTCTATGTATCTAGAGTCTCTTTATGGAGGCAATTAATCCATCATCCTTTAATTTAGATGTCACAAATTGCCTTTGATGCCATAACTGCCTTCAGCACATGGCTCTAAATCCCATTTAAGTTCACTTGGTTAGCGCATGACAGAGCAAATAAATTCATGGCAGCCCTTCTAACTTCTGTATTAGCTTCCTAACTGCTGGACTTTGTCCTCACCCTCTGAGCACTGTTTTCTTTCCCTCTGATCCGAGCCTGGAGGCTGAACTTGGCTCTGTAGGACCTAGTCTGACCTCATGGGGAGCACATTTTGATAATCCTTGTGGGTCCCCTCAAGCTCAGGATGTTCTATGTTTCTGTGAGTCTATAGCTGGAAAAAACAGGTCCTAAGGTTTCTGCTGCTCGGCCTTAATCACTGCAGACTGAGCCACTGCCCTGAACAGGATGTGGGCTCTGACATGGCAATATATTTAATAAACTTAATTGCTGTCTTTAATATGAGCCAGGGAAACATTAAAATGTATCAAGCTGCAGCAAAATCACCCCATTCTTTTGTTACCTTCATTTTCCATGTCCTTTTTGAAAAGCCACAGTGGGAACAACTAAGCAGAACATTGCACCTTTGCAACACACCATAAACAGTGCAAACCTCACTGAAAGATTATGCTATAAAATAAATAACTTTTCCAGGGGAAAGCATAAGTCACCTGTATATTAAATTGGAGAAATCTGTATAAATGGACACGCAGGAGTGGAGCCATTATACCAACAAGTCTCACACATTGTACTGTTTCAGCTACCATACTTCACTGCAATTATTAGCCTCCTTTTCTGCCAGCTCCGAGTTTAACACACCATCCCCCTGCCAAGGCCATTTGATTATAAATAGCAAAACATCACGTAAATGCAGGCATGTGGCGAGCAGATACACTGCAGAAAAGTGGGCCATTGGGAAGAAGTATTTACTTTTTTTAGGGTCTGATCCTGTGCAAACATTTAGTCATGCGAATAGCTATCTATTCTGGAGCAGTTTCCCAAAATTCAAAGGTATTATTAACCTTAAAGGCACAAACGTAGTATCTTGCAAGATCCAGTTCTTGCAAGCCCTGTTTTGGAAGGTTTCGATGAAAACATGGTGATGAAAATAAAAGGCATATTTTAGAATCAGTTTGTTCTTCACAAATACTACATATTGAAACAACAAAATCTCACTGCCAGGTAGCCATGTCATGCACAGTTAACTACTTTTAGCACAATCAGATTATAAAATATGTGTTAAGTACTCATGATTTGATAGATTTCTCCCTAATTTGTAATGGATCTCAATGATCTGATACTGCAGAAGAATATTTCACAGGAGGAAGAAAAAGGAAAGCTGGAAAATGTTACTACATGGAGCCACCTCACCATTATTTACCATTTGCACAGCAACAGTGACTCAGGGAGGCCTGTGTTCCACTGGTGAAACAAGGAGACAAACCCCAACTCTCAGTGAAGTCTGGCAAAACTCCCATTAGCCTCAGTGGAATCAGGATTTCTCTTCATGAGGACTCTAGGGTTCAAAGATGCTTCTCCAGTTATGTTGCTTATGTAGACAAGAAAAAATACCTTTTATAAGATGCCACTAAGGGCTGCTTGCAGTGCAAGCACTCTGCAAAAGCATGTGATTTATGGGCTCGCTTCAGCCTGCTCTGATCATCTCTTCCCACTAAGCCAACAGTCTTATGTACCTCTCTGCTTCTGATAACACACAGAGAAGATGCTCTGTTGGCACTATGGAAGGTGAGGTGGCTAAGGGGGATGTGCACTGAAAAATCCAGGCTCATCTGAAAAAGGGGGGGTGGGATGATATAAAAGCTGTGGTACCCCCTCTCTGCTGGCTGCACACGTGCACCCTTGTCTCCAACTGCTGCAACACTGGATGCACCCGTGAGAGAGGGGAACTCAGGCCTGGAGCTGTTGGAAACCTAAATATGCCCAGGTTGAGAGAAGGACACAGCTGACCACTGAGACAAAGCACAGAACTCTCCTCCTCCACTGAAAAGGCCTTGCCTCCCTTCCATGAGAAGGAAAGGATATCACTGCAACAGATGTAATGGCTAGAATGAGAAAAGAAACAGTAAAACCCCTCACTATTTCCTGACATAAGGAATCTGGGTGGAAAATGCTCCTTGAGCAATGCTTTGGCAAAAGGAGATTCTATCACGAACTCCAAAATAACAGATAATATCTGGGTGAGCAGCCGTGATTATCCAAAAAGGCATTTATCACCACTGGATCCAAACCCTCCAAAAAAATCACTGCACAACCCTCCAGAGAGGTCCATAACTGCAACATCCATGCTACAGGAAGGTTTTCAGAGCAAGGGGGAATGAGACATGGAGTGCTGCTCACGAGCACACCAGGGAGGACAAAGACAGATCTGAAGCCACAGCCCTGGAAACATCCATGGTTTGCTTTCAGTACAGCTGTCCTGCAATCCCCTGGCACAGACCGTCTCTGTGTCAAATGGAGGTGGCTTCAGGAGGTGGGGTGGAAACATGGTGAGTATTTTCAGCCTCCCTACTGCAGTGCCACTTGCATGTCTGACATTTCAAAGGCCGACCCTGAGCTGTGCTTTACACGCTGGGAGCTGTGCAAAAACTTCAAGCCTTGAAAACGAACCACTGGATGGCAAAGTCAGCCTGGCAGAAGAAGACCCACCCCCTGTCACAGAATGGGGAAAACCCCTTTTTGGGGTGTTGTTTTTAAATGAAAGATTGGATTCTGTGGAAAATAGTACGAATTATGGAGCAGTCTGTGAGTTTCCATTGGCTCTTGGCCATGACATGCAAAAGAAAAAAAAAAAACCACAAAAAAAGGAATGAAAACACTTTTTATCATTTTGTTCCCTTCAGAGGGCCCAGAAGCTGCGTGTGTTACAAGTGCCACGTTTCTTTGTTGCACTCCAGCAACCAACACAGATGTAGCAGGGCCAGGAGCTGGATGCTTTGGTTTTGCGTATCTTGGATGTAAGGCTTTGGAAAATCTGTCTCTGAGTTGTACAAATGGTCACCTCACTCTCTGCTGGCAGTTGCATTCCCATTGTTTATTCTGTATTTCTAATACCAGCTTGTTCAATTTCCCAGGGCTCAGGTCAGTATCATTTAGAAACAGTTTGGGTTTTTTTTTTTTAATCTCACAAAACTTGGATTTCATTTCTCAAATTTCCTTTTTGTCACACAGACAATGCAAAAGGAAGTGGCATTTAGGGCAATTGTAACAGTATCGAACCAGAGCCCAATTCACATCTGGGGTGAAAATGTCATGCCATTAATTCTTTTCTGTTGCAGCTCTTGTAACAACAAAAATAATATCTCACCTTGTATATATAATGTTCCCTGCCCTGAAAGACTTAGATCCAGAACCCATGTGGGGCTGCAGCTGGGAGTGTGGGATGATGCTCTCAGTCACTCAGGGCTGGTCAAAAGTACATGAGTCACCCTTGCTCCAGCCACACAAACCTTGGGTAACGTTGGTGAGGTCACCCATATGCAAAGGTATCATCTAACTTTAAGCACATTTTGGCACATCCGGCTGCTGCACTACAGTCAACATACATAATTCAGCATTTTACTAATCCTTACACAGGTTGGTGCATGAGATTAAAGTCCATTACAGTTTTCCAGGAAAATCTGGAGGACAAAGGCAGGGGTTGTAAGAATAAAAGCACAGAGTTATGTAGTAGAGGTTAGTACAGTATGTGACAGAAAAACCACTTCCAACCATGAATGTAAAAAGGTGCTCTCTGTCCTGAGGGTTTCCCAGAGCAGTGAGTGCTGCTTACCAAGGGTGCCGTGCTGCTTGCTCACAGGTGTATCTTTTATTGGGGTCCTTCTCCATCAAATTCCGAATGAAGTCTTTAGCTGCAAAAAAAAAAAGGAGAAAATAATTGAAATCAATAGAGCTGATGCCCAGTTCTGCTGCCACATGATGAGCCAACAGCACTGATCAGGCCACAAGTTCCATCTGGCCACAGCACAAGAAAATGACCCTGGGTCATTTGTCATTTATTAGTATAGATATAACCAAAGTGACTTAGACCAAATCCAAGCTATTTAGTGTAGCAGATAAAAGCTGAAGGCATCTACTCCTGCAGGTATATTTAGGAGTGGGATGGATAATTCACAGTCAGCAGAGTACAACCCTGCCAGCTCCCGTGTCCCTGGTCAGCCACGTGCTGCATCATCTTCATGGTCTGAATGTGGCCACATCCACTGGAGGTTGTGTTCAGCTGAGTGGAGAGGGAGGAGGTCAGACGCCACAGTAAGAGGAGCTTCACGTTGCTCATTCCAAGCAGTCACACACATGGACAGCTCTGAGGACATGTTGCCTATTTAAGAGGAGTTTAGCAGGGAAAATGGACTCCCTGGAGCAGGAGGCAGTGTGTTTTTAATCGACACTATAATGGAAGGAAGGGAGACTGCAGCGTGGCGTGCGTCCAGCAGTTCCAGGGCAGCGTAGATGAAGGAGCCACAGCAAAGCCAAATATGGCAGGAAAATCTTTGTGCTGATTTAGGTGATGGACTTTCCCCCATGAGGCAGAAGTATCTGCCAGCAGACCTTCATATTTTCTCTAAAAATCCTTATTAGTTTAAAAAAACTTCTCATCACATGTATTTTTGAGCAATCCATCACAACAATATCTGGACTGCAGATGTAAGCAGCATAAAATGTTTCTCTGCGTGGAGATAAGAGCATATATAATCATCTTTATAATAAAAACACTCAATTTTTATCTCTCCTGTCTCAATCAGTAGCACTAATAAATCAGAAAACTGTATTTATAGGGATATTTTTACATGATGGAATATTCCTAGAATTCATTTCTTCTCCTGCATGAAGTAGCAGATGTTTCCCTGGGTTGGACAGAGCAAGGACACTGAGCTTGGGTGTCCTCTTGGAGACCACACAGTGTGTCAGGGACACATGCAGGTGCAAGGCTGGATGTCCCCTGCTGTCACCCCTGGGCACAGACCCATGCTGCAGCCAGAAGCCCTTAGGCACATCTGCCTGCATTGGAGTATCTGCCCCTCTGCCAGGCTGACTGGAGCAGGGCCAGGTGGGTACTGTGGGTTAAATGTCTCCTGCACTGGGTGGGGAACATCCACCCACACGGGCAGTCCTCCCAATTTCTGGATCTGCTCACCTGCCTCATTTGAAAGCCATAAATTTCTTGGTTCTTTCCTGCACACATGGAGGACTTGCTTTGGAGCTGCAGTGCAGTGTCAGCAGCAGAGCCAAACTCGTTTGCCACATAATTATTAATGACACATTAACAATCTGCTTTTCATTTGGATACAATGAAGAAATTAAGCTGCTTTTTCTTCTTGGGACAGTCTTCTGCCATCATCCTCTCTGTTTCAGCAATGTTTTAGTGCTTTGTGTGTGGCTGCACAAAATAGTATTTAACTTGTCTCCTGCAGAAACAAACTCCCATGAATGTGCTGAAAGAAATGCACATTCCCACTGGTTTTCAGTTAAAAGCAGCTCTGCACATGATGGAGGGTGCATTGTCATGCCCAGGGGGGATGCATGCAATAGGCACACATGCACTGCATGGTTGTTGCAATTTAAAGAGCAGTAGCTACTCACCAGACTCGGAGATGTCATCCCAGTACGGAGAGTCAAACTCATACTCTGCCTTAAGGATCTGCTCGAAGAGTTTGGAGTCGTTTTCATCATAGAAAGGGGGATATCCACAGAGCCTGATGGAGAACAAGGAAAGAGAGAGGTGACCACTGGACCCATCTCTGTCCAGAAGGTGAGAAGGAGAGAGGGAGGAGAAGGAGAAATTCTTGCTTAAGATTTGCCCCAGGAAGTTTACAAGCAGGCAAATCCTACCATGAGAGAAGCTTGTTCAGGGACATGTAAACCCACTTCTGAAGACTGGCACTGTCCTGGACAAAGAGGAATTCTGCCTGGAAACCTGGTGGTGCTGACCCCATAACTGACTCACGCAGATATCCTGGCCTGTCTCTGTGTGCTTTTGGGTGTTTAACCAGAGAAATAGTTTTATTACACAGACATGACCCCTGCCATCCTCTCCTATCCATGTGGTGAGAGGAGATTTCATGAGCTGAACCCTACATCCGCAGAGCACCAGCCCCTCATCCCTCAGCACATCCAGAAGATGCGGTGCAAAGCAGGACAAGGAGCCCTGCAGGGCTTTCAGGCAGAGGACATAACGCATCTGCAGGTTGTGCTGGGCTCTGTGTCCCCAGGCACAGCGAGGAGGACGTCTGGGAGCCTGTCCACCTCTGCAGCACAGCCTGCAAGGGCTGCATGTGGACCTGCTGCTGCTGCTGCTGCAGACACAGGGAGAGCCTCTCCCTTTCTCACTCCTGCAAGTGATTTTGCTGGCCACATCCAACTGCCTGCCTTGCCTGAGGCTAACAACACTCCTGTCCTGGTTTTCAGTGTTTATAATCAGACTTTTCAGAAAACCTAGCCCCAGGACAAGCAGGACATCGGACATTATTTGTCTAGTTTGAGCTAATACATTCAGGGTGCACCCTCCCAGTGCTGCAGAGAGCAGGACAGCCACAATACTAAGGCAGGGCTGGACGTGGGAAAAGCACATCCAGCACTGCATTAAGCAAATACAGTGATAAAACTCGTGTGTCAGGCATCCCTCACACCCAGCTGGTGCTGCAGGGAGCAGGCTGTCCCACTCTGCACAGACATGCCAGCAGAGACACCCCTTCTGCAAGTTTTAATACCAATGTTGCTAAGTGCCAGATTTACCTCTGAGGCTGGCCCAAGGTTTTAGCAAACCCACCCTGCTCACAATCAAACAGACCTTCTTGCCTCTGTGGTCTGTATAGAGATGATACATTTCTTTCCTCTTATTGCTGGTCTGTGGTCTAAATCATTCTTTCACATACTTTGCTGGTATTGAAATCATCTTTTTCCTACAGCTTTTTTTAACTCTGAGTCAATCAACCTCAATAAAGCATTTAAGTGGAGAGAGTCAGCCATTACAAACACACTGTAGATCTAGCTCAGAAGCAACAACAGAGCAAGGGGAGGGGGGGAACTGCAAGAAATTAAATACTTGAGTTATTTATAACCCATAGCCAGCCGGCTGCCCTGGAGGTTATTTGAACCAACTCAACACTTGAGGGTGAAAGGAGCAATGTTTTGTTAGCTCTGAAGAGCCAGTGTGCTTGATAAATAATTTAAATACTGAGTGAGATGTTGATCTGCGTCACATCCACACTGACCTGGGAGAACTCTACTGAAATTTGCAGCATGATCATGAACCCGCTGTGGTTCAGCTGAACCAGAAATCTCTCTCTTTATCTCAGAGAGCAGATGAGCCAGTCCTCATTTGTGTCCCACTGGATGACTGCCATTATCAAAAGCAGTAAGATAACCTCATGCCAGACAAGCATGTATGTCCAGAGCAGGACTGTGCACCTACTTAACGGGCACGTGCTTGTGCGTGGGGCTGGGTGCTCCTGTGTGAAACCCCGTGGTGCAGGTGGTGTATGAGAAGGGACATTAAAAACGCAGAATTTAATCAAATGCCAAAAAGGCACTGTGCACATGGACAGCAAAGGAAAAACATCTGGTAGCTTAATGAAGAATCTGGATCCACACTCAGGGCCCAGCTCTACAGGTATCAGTGAAGAGCTTATAAAAGACTTGTTTTAGTGTAATAATTGTCAGTGCTCACACCCCACAGCCTTGGGGTGGGATGCACATGAACTGGTTTTCACCTTCCTCCTCTTTTGTCACAACCCTCAAGATTTTGGGTGCTTTACTGAGGGGAAATGATGGAGCTGACAGCACCAGCACTGCAACTGGTAGGATGAGCACTGGGGTAGAGATGTCCGTGTTGGACAAAATAAAACCAAGAAAAAAGAAAAAAACCCCAACACTCAAAGCCATTGCTCTGTCCCCTCTTCTGTGGGAGACTCAGGGGGCTCCATGTAAGAATCCTGACAGCCCTTCATTAAATTCCTGCCTTCCTCAGCACTTCCCTTAAACAAACCCAAAGTGCTCTGATAAAGCATTTTAAGGTGAGCAGACAGCGCTGTGCATGCTGAGGCACTGGCAGGCTGCTCTGGAGAGAGAAATAACTCCCTTCAAATGTGCACTGCACTAATTACCTTGGCAAAGGTACAAGAGCACAAGTTAGGACTGTTGTGATTTATACACATTGTGGCAGCAAAAGGTAGGAGCAAACTGCTGAGCAGCACAGAGCTGGAGGGCGACAACCCTGCAAGGGGGGAGCACAGAGACATGAGTCCCAGCAAGAGCCCCAGCCTCTCCAGAGCCTTTCAATCCAGCTCCTCTGCATGGCTTGAGTATCTACATGTCTGGGAAATCAGCCTCTGTGTGCAGGAGGTCACTATGGCCCATGTTGATGCACAAGGAGAGACAGGGTCATGCAGGAGGGCACCACAACTGCTGGGAGCTGGGCACAGGGCAGGAAACAGCCTCTTCTGGAACAGCTTTTCCCTTGTTAGGGAGAGGTTGAGAAGTGTTATTTGCTATTACAGGTCATGGGCAGGCAGATCCCCCCAAACCAGCCCTTCGCCTGAGAGCTGGCTGATGGCAGGGCAAGGGCTGATCCTGGCTTGGCCAGGGATGGGATGAACCTCCTGCACATGGGGATCCAAGGATATTCCTCTGGGAGGCAAATCAATGAGACCTACACCAGAAAGCATGTGAGAAGGGAGCAACCCTGCAGGTCAGAAGAGGTGGCATGTATGAGGGGAACATCGGGGCACCTGGGCACAGGGACAGGTTGAGAGCCAACATACAGGCAGCCTTGCTGTCCTTTCCCTTAAAAACAGAGCTTAGGATGACACAGATGTTTTAATGTTACTTAAGGTTTAACATTATTGGCTTTGCAGAAGGGATGGGAAAGCCCCAGCAAATCAGCCTATCTTGTGATTTATGGCTGGAGGAAATCTTGCGATTTATGGCTGGAGGAAATCTTGCTGGATGTCCAGCAACTGGGCCACTTTCCAAAGTCCATAATGAGTTTTTGGTTAATTCTTACAGAATCAAAATCCCACCGACTTCATTTCCATCTGCTGGGACATTTCTGTGTGAAAAAAATGACCTCACTGTCAGAGGTTCTGCTGCTTTTCTTTAAATATGCAGAAATGCAAAAATAACTCCTCTGTCTTCAATGTGAAAAAATCCTGTGCTGTCCTGGGGGAGTTTCAAGCAGCTATTAGTTGTCATCATTTTCTTGCAATTTCACCAAGTAAGAGGTTTTCAGAATCATTTAGCAATCTTATCACATAAGCAACAGATTTTCCCCTAAACTCCTATTCCCAGTCTTGCCTTAAAAATAATGGGATGCAGATAAGAAAAACACAGGTGGATGTACATGAGAAAGATATTGCCAGAAGTAATTTCTAAAAGTCATCCTGAGAGCACAAGAGGAATAGCAGGAACATCTTGTCCTCACCAGGCAGAAAAAGCAAACCCCTGCAAGCTCCCATTACATATTGGGGGTGATACTAAAGGCCAAAGAACTCATTCACATGGTCAGTGTCCAGCCTGTAACACAGGAGGCCCCAGGGTTAGCTTTACAAACAATTTTACAGTTAGATTAGAACAAAGAATCCAGTAAGTGCTCAAAGACCTGAGGTGCATGGTGTGGGAAATCATCCAAGTGCAGGGATAAACACATGTAGTTCTTCTGTTTATTTTGGGAATGGTCCCCCATATTGGCTGACACTGGTGCCCCCACAAAGCTGTGGACAAGGACATATCAGCATAGGGAATCAAAGACAAATTAAGAAGCAAGCAATGAAGAATAATCATCTGGAGCTGTCTTCCCAATGTTAGCTGAGTTTTCCTGAACAATCCAACACGCCTGTGTCCTCTGCCACCACTGTTTCTCCTTTCAGGGCCAAACAAGTAAGTTATTCCTCACTTTCTTGCTCAGGCTTGTGTGTGATGCCAAGTAGGCAAGATGACTGACCACTTTTCCCCAGTGGAGGACTCCAGGGTGATGGTGGAAACTTCTTTTGGCATAATATACTTTGCACTGGTTAATCCTTCCATACAAACATCACTGATGATTCATGCACATCTACTTGAAAATCAAAAGCAGCTCAGCAGCAAAGTGTGAAAGTATGATCCAAGATTTATCTCCAGATATGTAATTGTTTCTAAACAATAACGAACCAGTAACTCTCTTGTCCTAACAGTGAACAGAATCAGAAGAAAATTCAAGGCAAAATGTGTATGACCTATTGTAGAAGACTCTGAATAACCAGGGGCTGAGGGAGAGCATTCTGTGCCCCCAGGTTCTTTTCTAGCTTTGAAACATGATTTTCTAATTTTTGCAAAAATTAACTTAATCTTCTCTATATAAAGTATGCATGTGATCAGTATTTTAGTTCCCAAAGCTTTTACAACCCCGTATGTGACCCAGAAAGGTCCAAAATCCAGCTGCTGGGAATCCAGTGAAGTCTCTTGTTCTTCTTACACTTTATATTTTTAAGCTGGACACATTATCAAAACTACCCTGTGGTAAGTGGAAAGCCCAGCTCAACAGTGAGGCTGTTTCAAATTGAGAAACACTGCAACTGGAATAACAGGAAATTTCAGGCTCTAAAATTAGTTTTTGTGAATAATAACTTCTCATGCAAAACAGGTTTTGATAAAAACTCCGCTGGTGCAGCCTCTGCAATCTGGCTGTCATTAAGAGAAGCATTAGAGACTGGCACTGAAACAAAGGTATTCTTTCCCAAGACATCCTTGCATATCACGGAAACAAATATTTCTCTATAGCATCGGTGCCACAGAAACAGTTTGTTCTTCCAGTGTCATAAAGTGAGGGCTCTCAAGTGAGACTGAGCTTATGTCTGGAGGCACTCAAACCACTTGCAGAAATATTAGCTCAAAGCATCTTTAATTTATGCCTGGCTTCTGTGTTCCCCCGAGTTTCCATCTTCTTAAGTGACAACAGTCTGTCCAGGGTGGCAGTGAAGATCTGTGGGGGAGGTGAGGAGGTGAGGCAGGACACTGTGCTTGGATTGCCTTGTGCAAAAACGCATCTCCAACTGGTTTAGGCACGTGCAAGGAGCTCCAGCTGTGCTGATTGTGGAGCTGGAAATGGCATGGCCAGATGGGTGCAGTGACATGCTGGCATTAGAAACTCTTGCTCAGGGCAGGATTAACTCCCAGCATTGCACCAGGGCGGTTCTGCTGCTGGTCCTTTGGCATCTCTGTGCCATCCATGTCACACTGGGAGCCCGCTGGCTCTGCTACCCCTGGTGGTGTGGCACTGCTGAGACACAAACCTACGTGTCAAGGCCGTGCCCATCCCTGGTGCCATCAGACACCCCAGCACGGCTAATTCCTCCCGACCTAGGGAAGGACCCTCCTCCTCTCTCTTTTCACTGTATCCCAGACATCCACTCTCTTAAGAGACCACATCTGCAACTCCTGGCTATTCCTGGAAGCAAGGATGAGATCCAGACCCAGACCAGGACACGTGAGATGTGGGCTGGGTTTCTAAGATCACATTGCACTCAGCAGAGATGGAGTCAAGGGAGGTGGGAGAGTGATGTGAATGTACCATAAAGCAGATGAATCCACACTGTGAAAGCAGGGCTCTGAGCAGGGAGCAGGGTGTGATCCAGCCACCTCAGCACGAGCATCTGGTGCTGTTTGACATGGTCCATGGTGTCTGGCTTGGCTCCATCTGCCTCTCCAGAAGAAAGGTCTCTGTACTGTGCTACATTTGCCAAATCCATGTGTCTGTCCTGGACCCCCCAGCATGGCACTAAATGTGCAAGTTTAGGCAACTGAAGGGCACACCCTGATGAAATGGCTGCTTGCATCCACCCAGGCTGGGCTGAGGTGCCCAGTGCCTCTGGAAAAGCTGAAGTGCATAAGGCCATGGGCAGTGAGGGGCTATACATGGGCAGTGAGGGGCTAACCAAAGGGAGCCCTGGAGTGCTGCTGACTGCTACAGGAGCTGAAGGATGTGGCTTACACATTGAAAGAGCTGGTTTGGTCTCAGACCCAATCCCACCCAAGCTGTAACAGTCTGGCAAAGACATTAACAGGCTCCGTCTACAGCAATGTGTTACTGCTGTTCATTTGGGCTGTACAAAATACAAATCAAGACCTTATTACCTGAAGCACAGAAACCCTGAAAAGGTTTCCTTGTCCTGCAAACAGGAATTCATAGAGGCTCATTCTTACTCAGATGATTTAAGCCTTCTGGGTTGGGAATTCCCTGTATAGCAAATAGGGATTTAAATTTGAGGAGTGTGCATGCCTTGCTCGACAAGCTGAGCACACACTGATTTGGAAAACAGAGCAGGAAACAGAGCTGAACCTTGCAGAAAGAGCAGCCTCGCTTAGCAAGGGGAAAGGATTAAGGAGGAGATTAAAATCTTCCACCTGTTGAAGGAGTGTTCATAAACTGGGTGTGGAGGACACATTACTTAGCACTGTCTCACCCCTATTCCTCAGCAAGACCCGTGAAAGCAACAAGTGAAATAACCACAGGTCTGCCAGCACAAAAAACCTTTGGTGCATGAGCCATAGACACATGGGACTGACAACCAGGAGGAAAGCAGAGCCAGGTTCATCTCCAGGCAGCCAAACGCAGCAGTTCACAGGCCTCCCGTGGGCTGCCAGATGGACACATATTTTCATGGTGGATATCTGGCAATAAACTGAACCCCAGCAGTGGCTGAGCCTGAAAGTGAGGCAGAGTAGTGCTCTCCCACCTGCATCCTCCTTTTCCCACTCTCTGAAGCTGGTACTCAGCAAAGTGCTAAGAGCATCAGAAAAGACTCCAACTGTGTCCTGCCATGGCTGTCAAGGACTGACAATGTCAAAAATCCCAACCCCTAGGACTTCCATGACCAGGTTTGCTTGTGAAAAACGGTAACTTCGAGTCAGCATACACCATCCTCATCCAAAAGAGCACTAGGGAATGGTTTGTGAAGCAGCCTCTGAGGTATTTTGGCATGTCTGTCCTCTTCCTCACTGCTGTAGTAGGTCCCGCTGGGCTTTGAAACAAAGTCAGAATCAGCACTGTTGATTTTTGCTTTGTTTAACAGAAGCTTTTTGCATCCTGCTATTGATTGCTGCTCCAAGAGAAATCCATTCCCATGTAAGTTTTGTACTCAACAAGTTTTCAAGTATTCGTGTGGATTAGAAAGTCAGTCATAAAACTAATGTTTTCAGGCAGGATTTTGGTTTAAATAAATAAACACACATGCAATAAATAAAGCTGCCTTCCTATACTATTTAATATAAAACCTCCCTATTTTGGGCAGCATATAACTTATGCAAATGTAATGCAAATGCAAAGAATGAACATTGCACAGAGTGGATAGCACAGCAATGAGGTATGTCCTGGCAAAAATAGTTCTACAGCACCATCAAAAAGTTATTCATGTTGACAAGCCATGAAATGTCTGCATAAGGAAAAAGGGAACAAAGTAGGAATCCTTTAAAGCTGTGCTTCATTGGAGCTGCTTTTTCCTTCAGTCTTGTATAACTGTGACAGTTGTGTAAAAGGGAAAAGTGAAAAAAAAATAAAGCACTGGTAATGCTGTCAGGAAAAGACATTTGTTCATGTGGCAGCTCTGTGGACACAGCCAGATTTGTTTCTTCTCCAAGTCAATCTGAGCAGGGGACACAATAACTCCAATAATGTCACAGCCTGGACAAGCTCCCACTATGGCACATGGTGTAGTTCCGGTGGGAGCAAGGATTTTGGCAGTTGAAAGGTACCGGTCTATTTCCTACCACTTTGGCCAAAATTTCAGCCTTTATGCAGCTTGGAGGTGTCCAGGGTACACCTGTACATGTTACCCTGGGTCACAAGTGTCTAACAGAGGTTAGCTATTTTGCCTTAGGCTGAGCAGGGAACTCCATGGTGGGACTGGAAACTCAGGAGGTACTCACAGGATGTAGGCGATGACCCCGATGGACCAGCAGTCCACAGCTTTGCTGTAGGGCTTCTGGGCCAGCACTTCAGGAGCTGAAAATAAAAAGCCAAACAAGCACATGTTATAAGACCAGATATTTGAATATGGTCAAAAGACAGGACACTGAAACTTGCAGCCCCCCAAGACCTTGTTTTGCTCTCCACATACAGCCCTTGCATTTGCAAATGTCCTTGGGTTTTTGAAGATTATATTCTCACGAAGAGGGATGACTCCTAAAGTGGAGCAAATTCACCTTTTTTTTTTTTGTCTCCAGGCACAGAAAACAAAACAAAGCACAGAAAAATGCATGAGAGGCAGAGGGCCATCACCTCCCTGTTTAGGAGGAAAATGAGGCCAAGATTTGCACGGGTGCAGAGATGCACATTCTCCCTGACAGCATCGCAGCTCCACCACATCACACTGCCAGACTGGGGACTTCCAGAGGCAGCTCAGAAAGGGCAGCGAGTCAGGGAGGAGAGAAGCTACATCTGCAGGAGAGGAAGGAGAGCAGTCACCATTTCTTCCAGCAGCTGCCTTCCAAAGCCTGCTGGATGTCAGAGTCAGAGGGAGTCATTTGTCCTTCTGCCTCCGGGAACACAGACACCTCAGAGGGAGAAGTGAAAAGCAGCAGGAATTGGACATGCACAAAGGAAATGAGCCTCCTGCCTCTGGAGCTTTCAGCCACCACAGTCTGAATTTTGTTAAAAGTGAGAGCCTGGGCATTTACTGAAACTCTTTGTAGATCTGCATTCCCATCTTACACTACTGAGACTTAAAAAGGTGTATTTTTTGTTTGGGATCCTGGAGTATTTTATTTTCCCCGTTGGGACCTTGCACTGCAAATGCTTAAACCTAAATTCTAAAACTCTGTGACCCTAATCTTTTTCATGTAAAGAAGCTTTTGCCTTTTTCAAAGCAAAATGTCCACAATAATGCAAGAAATCACTGATTGTGGCATTCCTAAAGCAGACTTGTCACATAGGGTTTTAAAAAACACAGTATTTCCTTTGAGTAGTTTGGAGTTCAAATGCTGTAAAAGAGTCATGAAGAGGCAACAAAAGCATTTCTTGGGAGTTACACCTTCCTCTGCTAGGAGTTTCACTAACACCAAAGCACCTAGTTACTTGAAGAACAGCAAAAAAAAATTGTGAAGTACAGACATGTATTAAAACTTGAGCCCCACATTTAGTTGCTATGTATGTTCTGTTGTACTGGTAGGACTCTTCAAAGACTTATCTTCTTAATCCAGACAAGCCACCAAAACCAAGGTCAAAACTGCCAGCAAGGTATGCAACAGGAAGAAATAATGAGAATCAGAACAGCCTTTCTTGTGCTGTGGCATGAGGGCTTATAGAGGGGACTGAAGGAAGACACTGCACGTGGCAGGTGAGGGCATCCAGGTTGCGTTTCCACAAGCAGAACAATGATGGAAAGGGTCAAATTCCACCAGGGACATGTTGTAAAAGTGAAGAAATTTCATTCAGTGGAATGTGGGTAAAATTCTAGCTGGCAGCCAGATTATGAAGACCCTTGAAGATTGGGATATGCCCCAATCTGCAGCACAGGTTAAATACTACCCCGACCTTCAAATCACCCAGCAAATTGGGACCACTGCCTGTGAATTAGAAACTGGGATCCCTGCATAAGAAATGAGGCAGTTTCCTGTTTTGTTCCATCCCTTGTAACTGAATTTTGGGACAAAATATGAGGAAGAAGGGAGTTAATAGTCTCCTGTCTTTATGTGCTTAGATGTCTTCCAACTCTCCACTCCTTCCAAATTCCCAATATTTTATTCACATTCTCTTCTACCTTTGACTGTCTGTGCCTGTTTACATAATTTTCAAGACTGGTAAACATTATACACCTCATAGCTCCTAAAGAAAATATTATGCAAATGGCTGCTGAGCACCAGTGAGCTGACATTATACAGACATGCCACATTAACATAAGAGAAAACAATTCTGAGATGAGGGGATGTGAACTATATAAAGATTTTCCCTCTTAAAACATCAAAGCTGTGCTGGGGCATTTCTCTCTGTTTTAAAGGAGTGAAGAGCACTGATAACTGCTGCAGTGGATGGCAGCTCTGAAAAAGGCAAGAACAATACAGGATCAAGCCTAAAACAAATGTGAGGCTATTACCTCTCCTTTGGTAAGCATTAATGAAGAAAGGCAGGAGGTTTAAATACTTCTTTTAAGGTCAAATGGCTGCTTTTGATTTTTTTTTCCCCAATAAGCAGACATGCAGCAGGAACAGGAGGACATAGCTCAGCATCATCTGTCTCTGATAGATGGAAAAGACGGAACTATTTAATGAGCTGAAAAACAAGTCAGAGGAGCTCCCAGGAATGATGGTAGATCAGTGCCAAGAGGTAAAAGCAGGAGACACAACGAAAAAAATCCAGGAGCTGACAGCATTAAAGGATCAACACAGACAGCTGGGGAGACAAAACAGCAGAAAGGAGAAGGGGAAAGCCAAATCTCCCGTTTCTGGCACCAGGAGATTCCAGCTGAGCAAAGGTTTCCTCTGTCACACATCCCCAGGGAATCACTCCGGGCTCAAATCATACACAATGGTCATCCAGACAGGGAAATCAACGGAACAAACTTGGCCCTTCCTTCACATCCAGGAAGGTGTTTCAGGCTGAATCAGCAGAGCTACAGTGTGGGGTACAAGGTAGGGTAACAGTTCTAGAGCCTCATTCCACCTGCAGGTACATGAAAATGTGTTTCCCAGGCCAGATGATCCTGCTGTCTCACAGTTAGCTTGGTTTTGGTTATGTTTTGCTTTTAATAAGAGAAAAAATTCAAAGCCTTGTTCCAAATGGAGGTTTTAAGAAAAGGTACAGACCAGAACATTTGGAACCCTTTCAGAACACGATGCTATTACCCTCAGAGAGCACAGCTATGCTAATAAGCTCCCTAAAAATGCAGCTGCTGGATGCCAAAAACTGCAATCCATGTTCCTGCAAAGAGCTCAGGTGATGGGGATTGCTCTGATACTTTAAGGCTGTTGATCACACTGTTCAAGTCATGAGGGTGCCTGTTCTTCATAACAGCCTGTACTGCACACGAAGGACCAACCCAGCCTCTCTCCTGAAGTCAAAACCCACAAAGTACCCTCCTCACAGTGCAAACAGGCTGAGATGCACATGAAGCAGCTTCACCACAAGACCAGAGCCCTTCTTCCACTGACTCCTGGGATGAAAATAACTTCTTTCCATTTTTCACACATTCCTCCAGTGTTCATCTTGTTCTGGTTGGCCAAGACTTTGAGGCTGTTTCTGAAGGAGAACAGGGTTTCAGTGCAGTGTTGCTGGCTTCTTGTGCTCCTGTTGTCTCTGTTTTATGTTGCTGAGTCAGATTTAGATATCTGCCATGGCTCATAATGCAGTTTATGTTTAGCAGAGGGTGACACAACTCTGTGTCAGGATATGGCAACAGAGCTGAGAAATTGCCCTGTCAGGTGCTTCTGTCTGAGCAAACCCTGTTGAGAGTGATTCCCTTGCTTTATTTTTACTTGATTACTCATGTTACTGCCCCAAGGCTCGTGAGGTAGCTTATTGGTAGTAAGGACATTCCGAAGGTTTATTGAATATTTTCCAACCTTCGACTCAAAAGATACCAAACAGGTCAAAATTCAAAGTGAAAATCCATTGCTTACTTAAATGCTGTGGTCTTGCACAGAGCTAAGAGGAACACGTGGCTTTGGTGAGATCTGAAACTGCTACTGGATTTCTGCAGAGCAGAGACGAAAGTTGTGAAATGACTTTTCATAAAAGCACTACAGGAAATTAAAACAGTGAGTGAAGTGGGGTGTACAGGGACCAACAACATATCCAGGATCCAGCCCAATTTGTATGACAAGAAAGTACAAGAAAATTTTATTTGATTCTGGATGGGGACTCAGAGCAAGAATTTTAAATCTCAGTAGGATTAAGATATTAGTCAGCCACAAACACAGCTCATAATTCAGTGTTTCTGCAAAAGGAGATCAGATTGCCTCAGACAGGCTTTCTAACATTTTTTTCAAACTGTTCAAATATCTTGAAAGTCTAAGTTCCATCTGCAGAAGTAACCAAAGCTTTTGAGGGACCACATCTCATGGAAAGTCATTCAGTGAGACTCAATTCCCAAACACCCAAAATGTTTTTAGAAGAATCTGGGGAGTGACTGGAGTCACCTCCTGGTGCCCAGCTTCACACACCTCAGGGATGGCTCATTTTCAGGCAGGTTTGAACAGCTCCTCCATCAAAACTGCATTATTATATAAGGTCAAAATCTGACCAGCCCAAATCTATGGTGTTTAAAATTATAAATCACTAATGGTTTATTGGGATAATAATAATCACACACATCAGTCAGGGTTTTGAAAACACCACTTCTTCTTCATATTAGACAATGGGGTAAGACCCATGCAGGCCAGTCCTCACACCTAATTTCCAATCAAATGAGCCACACAAGCTGCCTCACCTCTGCCAATTCAGGTCCTATCTAAAAGTTGGGTGTCTAGTCCCAGCTCATCACCCAGACTCTTTCCATAAGAAACCAGGATAAGAAGGGCAAGCAGATAAAGTGCAAGACCTTCTTAGAAGAGGTTGTATTGTCAGATCCCCTATTCAGTAAGTAAACATTTAGACTGGCCTTTTAACAAAAGTGGCTCAGATAATTGGGTTAAATTATCCTAACCATCAGCTTTTCATCCCAGGGCCAAAATCTCTGACAAAACTCCTGAAAAAATAAGAACTCAGAACTGTTGACAGTAATTTAATCTGTAAGGCACAGCTTTAAGAGCTGAAGTGCCAATGCACTACTGGTCATGCACGTTTTAGATACAGCATAATTTGAAAAGTAATACTTAGATTTTTCAGACAGAAAACTGATATTTGTTAAGGAATTTAATTATAATTACACCCTTCCTTATTCAATACGTTTCCTAACCACATAAACAGTGATTTAGTGTCTTGGATACTACTGTTCTTTGTAGATGAAAATAAGGAAAGTTGAGAAAAAAACTGATACACAAAGAGTTGAATGTATATCCTGATCAGGGAAATTAGACAGAAATGACAGGGGGGGTTGCATACTTGCAAATATCTGGGCAGCAGACATTAGTTAAGATCAGGTCTGCTTCTGAGTCAGAAGCTTGTCCAGCCCTTTGCATAGCGGGATCTGACTGGATCCATTTCTGGAGATGAAGTATTAAATAGTGGCCAATGACTTCTGAACAGAGCCCTGGGTGCCTCTGACATGTGATATGCGCCTAATTCTCTTCCAGCAATTTAAAAGCAAAGAGGTTAAACTAACAAAAATAATCAGTTCTAATAAAATCTTTAAAAATGGGGTGTTCTACACATCTCTGAAGAAAAGCACCAGGAAATGAGTTTTAAGTGATGCATCACTGAGTGTTACTTAACCCTAGGTAAAATATGTGGGAAAGGAAAAGCAAAACACAAAAAGAAGTGGCAGACAGGGCACTTCATGGGTTGGGACTGAGGCATTTGTCTATCCCAGCCAGGCTGAGGACTTTTATTCATGCTGTGCCCTTCGGAGGAACAACTCTTCCTTTGATTTGAGGGCAGTTGGCAGGTGCTGCAAGTTGGAGTGACACTGGAAGGCAGGAAAGCTTTTGGATGTGGGCAAATTGCAGACCACCTATGCAGAAGCCACATCATCAGGTGTAACACTCCAGGAGGACCATTTGTGGGCATCACCACAGTGACTGGCAACAAAAATGTTCTGTGCTTGGAAAATGTTGTCTGAGCAACCTATTATGTTTAAAAAAAAAAAAGTACAGCACTAAAGAGGAGCTGTGTCCTGTGCAGAAAAAAGAAGAAAAAATAAATAGAACAAATACTTAGAGATATTTTCTTTGTGAAGGAGGGGGAAGAGTCCTGTCAGCACTTCAGAAGTAAGTGGCTGTGACCTCTCGAACCGGGATGAGTAAATCCTGCGTTCAGATAGGTAACAACAAGCCTGGAGGCACTTGTGCAGCTCTCAGAGTCCGGACCACGGGTAATGAGAGCTCTCAAATATCTCTCAAAGCACTACAGCTCCTGCCACAGGCTCTGAGAGCTCCCTCTCCAAAGTAGCAAGTTTTCTTATGTAAATAGGAACGTGAGAGACCGCATGAGATCACTCAGTGACCAAGCAGAGTCACTCCCTCATTTTCATCAGCACTTCAGCAAAGATCATCTAAGCTTTCCTGTGTCTTGAGACTCATTCCAGTCAGTGTCCATTCCGGAGCAAAATAAAAGAAATTCATTAAGGACAGAAGAGCTGACAGCAAAAGTTATGAAAATTGCTGTCTCAGCTCAATTCCTGCTACTGCTTTGGAAGAAGATTTCCAGTCTGGTGTGATTACACAAGATTGCTACTCAGAGTGCATCCTAGCCCTGTCTTAAAATAAAACAATGAGGGGCTGATGGCTTCATGATGGGAAAGCACCGATATCTGTTCCTTTTCCTGATTTTATTGGGATAGTGTCTGTCTGTGCAGTGTGAAGATAATGCCCAGAAGAAAGGAGCTGGGACAGATCTGTATCACTGTGTCATAATCGCCTAATCTGAGTTGTTGTACCATGGTATCATCAGAACTATGAAAACAGGTGAGGTGGCAGCTCCAAAGCAAAAAGACCTTCTGACAGCTGGAAAACATCCAGTCTTTCCTGCTGGAAAGATCTGAGACAAATCTATTCACTGTCAGTTTCATGGATTTCATGGATACCCCAGAGTTTAATTTTCCCCCCTCAGCTGATGATCTTGGTATGGCAGGAAGCACAGGCTTGCTGGATGTCTCGTGCACAAAGGGAGCTTTTTAAATAATGTTTGCTCAAACAGACCCCATCACCACCTGTCACCTAATGCTCATTTTCAGCTACTTTAACTGTTTTTAAAGGCTGCTGGTAAATATGCTGCTAATAGGTATCCTTGTACAATCACTACCAAATGGATAAAAAAGCAACGAATAAATGATAGAAGACAATTTGATACTGTCCAGGAAGGCCCAAGGATCTAAAGAGCTTTTGCATTTTGACATCTGAATCAGTAACTCAACATGGTTGTCACAGAGGATTACTGAACATGTCTGAGTAAATGCAGCTTTTTAATTTTACTGTCTTCTGTCAGAGGAATCTGGCAAATGCTATTTATGATTAAAAGAATACAATTCATTAGGCAAAGCTTCTTGGTTTTCTAGGTGGTTGCAGAAGCAATACATTAGAGAGTATTCTTCACATGCTCCTGATGTAGCTACACGCAGTGTTTTTGAGAACACTCATTCTGCAAAGACTGAAAACATGAAAGTGAATCCCACAAACCCAGAGCTGCATTGTAGGATTGCACCTCAAAGGGGAAGAGCACACAAGACAGAGCACAGGCAAATGCTAAAATCTAGCAAACATCTGTACAATCTCATGTGCACCATGTAGCAGAAGCAGAAAACAAGTATTATTTCATTTTCACTAAAATATGAGCAAACCTCTTACCAACATAGCCAGGAGTTCCGCAGGCTGTGGACATCACATCTCCTTTACCCTCCATCTTCGACAATCCAAAGTCGCTGATCATGATTTTTGACTCTTCATCCTGGCTGTAGTAAAGCAGGTTCTCAGGCTGGAAGGGAGAACAAGCACAATGAGTTTTGAATAGGTGAGTTCAGAAACAACACCTCTTAACTCCTGCATTGCATTTAATACAATCCCTGGTCACGCCATACACAAACATAATTTGGTTGCCCTAAGTCTAAAGAGTTGTTCTTAAAACCTACATGGGGATCATCTTCAGACTCCTGCATGGCAACAAACGGAAGAAACTTACACCTTGAGTTTTGAGCAAGTTTTCTGGGATAGCAAACTTCTCCTCTGGCATCTCAAATATGACCTAAGACTCATCTCTTACTTGTGAGATGTGTCTGACATATTATCACTTCAAAGCGGTAAAACAGAAGGATTCTATTGAAAACAAGTAAATATGGCAAATCCAGGCAGTGTAACGAAAAGTTTTATACAGTATTTGGAAAAAGAAAAAGGAAAACAGGAGGTATTAGAGAATTCTTGTATCTTCTCCACTGGAAACAAACAGTTTTGAGAGAGGAAATGCCTTTACAGTTAACAGACTTGCAGCAAGGACATTTTAGCTAGAGCTGATTAGGAAAAAATGCTGAAGGAAAAATGTGCTATAGCACTAAGCACAGCAACTTGTTTATGGCAAGAGAAAACAAGGATCACTCCACAAAGCCCTGTCACTTTCTATACCAGAGTCAGGCGGGTTGGAGAGCCCAACCAGCCTCCATCTGCTCCAGACAGTCCTGTATCCCTGTGTTTGGAACGTGCTGCTGCTGCACAGTAAAGCTCTTGCTGGGTGCTGTGTGAGCCCACCTCTTCCCCCACCCAACATCTGGGCTCTCAAAAGGGTCTGCACCAGCAGCACTCAGCCTGGTGGCAACGGGCCCTGGACCTTAGGGTCTTCAACCATAAAAGTGATGGGTACCCAATGTTTCCAAATAGCCTTGGTGAAGTCTTTTGCCCAGAGCTGGTACAAATGCTGACACGCAGCCTGCTGTGTGCTCCAGGAAATGCTGAGCAGCAGCTGCAGCCACACGACATCCTCAGACTCCCTGGGACACATTCAAGCTTGGATTTGTGCAGAGGAGAAATTGCAGAGCAGCAGCATCAACATCCATCTCCCCTTCTCCATCTGCTCCAGGGAAAGGGAGGATGAAGAAATGCTGGAGGGTGATATCCCCATTCAGGAGGTTAAAGCATTTTCTGGCTCGCCAGCCCCAGCATCAAGCGATGGCTTTATCCATGGGACGTGTGTAAACATGGGACACAATGGCCATGAGAGGATCTACAAGCCACAGCCACAGCTGTGGGACAGCTGGGCTGAGGTAAAAAGGGAAATTATTCGGTTCCCAAAAATAAATATGCAGTTGTACCGTTTATGTTTCTTGTGATACCTTTCAAGTCCAGTGCTCTGATTGGACTTTCTAGTGCTGACACTGTTTTAGCGACTACAGTTTTATGCCATGTTCTGCCCTAGGCTGGAGTCACTCCTGATTTTTGCTACTGCCCTTCTGATCTGCTGAGGGGTTGGCAGACTTGGAATTAAGGGAAAAGCAGGTATTTGCTAACAATTTCTGCTAACTCACCTCAGGTTCCCACGTACTCACATTTAGTAAGGCCAAGAAACCCACACATTTCAAACTCAAACTTGTTTAAAAGAATTCTGTTTCCTCAAGCTGGGTAATTCAAAAAGCATTAACAAGGTGTCTCTGTAGCAAGTGGAGCTGCTTGAGCCTTTCAGTCCTTTTGTGCATCCTGGACTTCCCTGGACGTCACCTGCTGCCATCTCTTCTAATCTGCTCTTGCATTACTCAGATTAGAGACTTGGAGCCTGGACCTGCTTTCACCAACTACAGCAAGTACTATTTTGGTATCCGAATAAACACACATTTACAATAAATGACTGTTATGGATGTTTCATGGGTTGTGTTTTTGTAGAGTGGAATCTTTCCGAGAGTTTCATTTTGAACCTTACACTTATTTTGATATTTTGAGATCATAGAAAGCCTTATTATATTCCTGTTTTTCTCATCATGGTATGTTTTTGCTGACAGAAATTCACAGCAGGTGTTCCTCATATACTGTATTTTAGGAGTAATTTTGACAACTGATATGGTACTGACAAAAACCTGCAAACAAAAGAAAGAAAAAGTGCTACTCTTTGCTACAAAATACCACTGGAGATTGGTCTGATCTAAATTCAGCATGGCCTTACATAAACTCTGAAAGCAATCTGTACATGAATTTACTTCCCAATCACCAGATCCCATATTTTATTACAGGAACTTTGAAATAAGATTATTTTTTAAAGTGAGAGGTATAACCTGCTTTAGATGATAAAGACAGGAATGCTAAGGGTTTATACAATATCTGAATTAAGAGGTCTTGGACCTCACTCTGAAAATGTTGGGGGCAGAAAGAAGCCTGAAGTTATTTCATAAAAGTTGAATTTGGGAGCAAGTTGGTCGTGTTAAAATACAGTATTTCCATTCTGGAATTTTGTGGAGCTCTAATAAATATGAGAATATTTCTACGTACCTCAGCATAAGGGCAGGAAATGAACAGGAACTGAGGGCAATGTGTGGAGGCTGCAGGAGATGGAAGCCTAACCAGTGCCTCCTTACAGGAAACCCATTATTTGGGACTCTCTGGACTGGACTGCACAATACCGAGGAGGAAACATTATTTGAGGATATTAGTGTAGATTTTCCTTCAGTGGATTGAAGGTTTTGTCTTAAGCATGTGCCAAACCAATACTTAAAACTTTTTCTACTTTCTGTTGTTCCCCTATCCTTTGAAGACCATAGGATGCTCCCTCCTGGAGGAGGTGTACAGCACTGAGGCATGTCCCTGGCAGCAGTAAGGTGTGGAAAAGCTTGCAATCCTATGGGAATGGCTCACACACAGCCAAGAGATTCGTATCTGGGTCAAACATAAGCAGGAGGAAACGGCTGCATTGAGGTTGTCACAAAAGGAGGCGGTGTCTGCCTGCCTTGGTCACTGCTGCGCTTTGGAGAACTCTGGTGCTGATGGTTACACCAGCAATGGGCTCTGTTTTGCCCCCCTGCATGTGGGAGTAAGCCTGTCTTTTATTATTTTACACCACACAGTATTTCACATCAGCACTGGTTTTGGAGAAGACAGCAAGCAAATAAAGAGAATCTCTCAAAACCATGGTTTTTCACCCATCTGAAGGCGTAACAGCGACATGACATTCCCAGCACTACAGCTTTTGCTGAGAGTAGTCAAAAATTGCAAACGTGATGCTTAATATTAGATTATATCAAAATAAATTAAGAATACATTTAATAAAGGCTTGTATTTAAGAAGTAAAAAAGGAAAAAAATCCATTCTTTGTGCCTCTTGACTCTATTAATGTTTATTAAGCCTTTTTATAAGGCTTATATAAGGCTTATAATATGTAGCCAAATTCCACGCTCTTTACAGGGGAAAATGCAAGCTCTGCATCAACATTCAAGGAAAATCCCATTTGGAGCATCCTTCCAAAACACAACCGGAGGTGTTACTTCAATCACTGAATTCTTCATTTATGGCAGTAAACTTTGGCAGAATTAATCAGCTCAGGAACTGAACCCAGAGTTTTCTTTTGAAATTTGTACCTTTTCCTAGTATCTTCTGCTAATTTATTATTTAAAATACTAAAGTGCTATTAAATCCAAACCTTTCTGCTTGTCTTAATGACAGTTTAAGATACTGGAAGAAAACAATAAACCAACATTTGGGGGTTTTTTACCTGAAAAACTGAGAGGTTTAGATGTGACAATATGGTGCAGCTGAAAGGAAAATCATCTAAATATTACATTGGAACACAACGGTCCTTAGAAGAACCCTTGCTGTTAACCGTATCTCCAAAAACACTGCTCCAAATGATAAGATCTCACTCAACTTTCCCACCCTGTTGTTACCAGTTATTATTAAGTAAAAGCAAATAGAGCAGAGCAAACCTGCAAAATACTTTACAGAAGTAAACACACACCAAGACGAGTTTTCTGCCTTAATGTAACATTTCAGGTCTCAGAGGCTTTTCCCCACATCACAGGTGCAAAACTCCCACTGTAACTGCCCTGATTGCAGAGCCCTCATTAAAACCAGTGACATTTGGAGCATCTCTCCTATGGCACAACCTTACTGAAACAGCCAGTCCAGGGGTGCAGGTGTTGTTAGACTCACGTAATTTGTTAATTACACTGCCCAGGGGAGCGAGGGGTGCTGTGGCCATACCTTGAGGTCCCTGTGCACGATGCCCATGCGGTGCAGGTAGTACACAGCGTCCAGGACCTGCCGGATCAGGGTGCTGGCGTCCTTCTCCGTGTAGAACCCCTTCTCGACGATGCGGTCGAAGAGCTCTCCCCCAGACACTCTGGAAAACACCACGGGAAGCAGAAGTGTGAGGATGTGCTCTCTAATTCAGCATATTCTGTGATCCTATGATTTCAGTTTTGATTTTCTCCAGGGCCTGGTCAGGATATAATGCAAAATAAAATCCACTGCAGATTAGGGAGTGGTCAAAGACTCGCCAGCACTTGCAGAGGGAATCATGATCATACCCCAGCAGGAGCCAGGGGAGCCGACGCTGCTTTCCACGCTGTGCCACCCTAGAGAACTTTGCATAGGCAGTTCCATCTGCTGGTGCTGGCCCACTCAGGCTGATCCTTTTATGATCCTTTGGGGTTCACTTTTCACTCCACTGACCAAGGCTTGGGGTTTGCCCTGGAGAAACGGTCCCATTCTTTCCCCACTAGCAAGTGAAATGCATTCAGGAGTTGCTGCCACTACCTACAGAACATGAGTTTATTAAAGTAGCCTGCACCTCTGAGAATTTTAAATGCTCTCAGAGGTCCCCTCCTTTACTCACACACATATGCTTATTTATCTGCAGTCACAAGCTCTTTAGGCAGAGCACGGCCTCTGCCTGGCACTGGTAGGAGACAGCTATTGATGAGGAGCACAGATTATCTGTGCAATTAATCACCAGATGACACAAATGAGGAAAGGATTCCACAACTCAAAGAGGAAAGAAAATAAAACCTTGACATCCCACTATTTAATGTCTGCTGTATTGCACTTTTTCCTTGCCTTGCTAGAAATAACACGTTCTGAACCCCATCTTAAATAAAGAATGGCACATTAAAACTCCCTGGAGGAGTATCTGAGGAAACAAAGGAGGAAAGAAATGCCTGAGTAATTGAAATAATAAAACTGTCAGCAAAAAACTGCCCTACTAGGGTAAATAAAAGATTTCCATTTTAGCAAGCAAAACCTATTAAAAAATAAAATGTATGCGATATGTTCCTTCAGCAAGTTGCACCACTTAGCGTATCATAAATGGCACAGTAAAACTTTCTTTAAAAACAAACCTAATAAAGGGAAAATAACAAATGATTACAGTCATTAAATACATATGGACTGAGAGCTTGCCATTACATGAACACTAGGTAATTCAGCCACTCCAGGCAATAATCTGCTCGAATAATAACATGAAGTCACTTCCTAGGGAAGTTTGGAGCCTGAATGGGAGAGAATGCTACCACTAAAAATGAACACATTCAGCTTCGAAAATGAAAAGCAACCTTGGAAGAAAAAGAAAGAGACCAGATAATCCTTCTGTTAAGTGCTGGGCAAACAAACCAATCAAACTTGCTAAAATACTGGCACTAAATTGAAACTGCAGGAAAGGTGAAGTACACCAGGGTCTGAAGTCCACCAGCAGTGTGAATTAAATCCCTTTCTTTGCAAGTTTCTCAAAACAGGAGTCGTATTTCTCACATATACATATTTATACATACACATGTGTGAATACACAGAGTGTTGCTCCAAGCCCCTCTTCGCCCTACACCCATCCTGTGCCCTGCCAAGGGGGAACAGACACACCTCACCCTCACTGTTCATGGAAGGCCGAGACCGTTTTATTGAATCTGGCTCCTATTAGCTGACTGTCTTTTTATATTTCCCTTGCAGTCCCTTTGTTTCCTGTGGATTGATTGCACTGAAAATTGAGCCCACACAGTAATTAATATCACTGAATACAGCACACTTCCCCTTGAAAATGCAGTGTGTGTTGTTTTGCAGTTTCATACAGTTACTTTTGTTATATTCAAGCAATGGACTGCTTTAGTAGATACCAATTTACATCACATGCTTTCCTGCACAAGGAACTTCTCCTTCGATCTTCGCAGAGAGTGTATTTCCACAAAAATTTTTTCACTAAATTGACAGAATTTCCCTTCATGTCAGCTCACTCCCCATCCCCCTTAAGTCTCATTCTTTAATTGAAAGCTTTTCTTAGTCAGATGTAGTCCAGTGGATCTACTGTACCCGGGCTCAATCTGTTTATAATTTTATTTCAACACACAGAAAATATCTGCAGCCTCTTAAATGATGCACTGCAAACCAGAGCTTAATCCAAGCACTCAGGAGGAGCAGCCCTCATATTTGCAGCTACTTGCTTTTTCAGAGTGTCGACAGCATCCCTGCTAGATGCAGAGAGCCGAGGGTCTCGTGCTCCATTTATCAGTGTGGTGACTTCGTGCTATGGTGCACTGCACGTTTGCACTCACCTCCAGAGTCTCCCTGCTGTGGGCAAGGCTCCTGGCTGAGGGCCACCTCCCTGGGATGCTCTTCACCTCAGCACCCAAGGCCGTGGCTACTTTCCATATGGAGCTTATGTCCATATGGCTTTTCTCCTCCAAAATAGGGTTAACTCAGCCGTAATGTCATTGGGAACACTGCTCCCAGCGCTGCCATAAGTCAGTGCTGTTACAGGAGCAAACCAGCAAAGGCAGCTGTGGGAGAGCATCTGAGCTCTGAACTCATGGTGGAGATGTGGCCTCTTCGTTGGTCTTGATCCCAGCCCCCTCCGCCCTGCTGAGATGGGACTTGGCATCTGCTCTGAGCAGACCTGGGCACTCACAAAGCACTGCTGCAATTTGTTCCAGTCTTTAATATTCTGGCATAATTATTTTCTTTTTAATGGCACCATCCAGCTTTGCCCTCTCTATGGCAATATTGAGGCAGAGTTGAAACTGCAGGCAGTAAGAGCAGAATTGGGTCTTTGTCTTAAAGAAATTTAAGACAGAATTTTCTGTCCAGAAAGAGAGGGTAGGAGGGATTTCTCATTAGTGGAAATTAGAGGACTGCTCCTGTCTTGCAGCTGGCATTGGCTCATGGAGCTGGACACACAAACAACAGCAAAAAGAACCTTTTTCCCCTGCTGATTTCAGTCTTGGTTCCCAGTAAAGAAAAAGTCAAAGGAGGCCTAGCCAAGTTCAGTTCCTTGAAAAGCATTTAACCCTGGAGCAGCTCAAGTGTCACGCTGTGCTCCAGAGCAGCATCAGCCCTGCCCAGGGACTCAGAGTTGGGCAAAACCCAGCAAAGCAGCCACAGCTGCATCTTCTGTGTGGATGTGTGTGCTGGGACTGCCTGGGTGGCTCTCCTCTGGTGCTCCAAGCAGCATGGGGAAGGCCCAGCACTCAGAGAATGAGCTGAACTAAGTGTCCTCATGGCACACGGATACCCCAGCATCTGCCTTGCCTGTCTCCAGTAATACAGGAAACAATTCCAAAACAATGGCCAGAAGATTAATTTAGTTTAGAATGAAAAAGACCACAACCAAACCCAGTCGTGAACATGAACATTTTCATTCCTACTACATCTTTTACCTGAGGCTACATTCCTTCAGTACATATCACTGACTAGCCCCATGAGGAAGGCCAGAGCAAACATTTGAGGTGAAAGGACACAGGATTCGAGGGGAGGCCTCACCAGTGCCCAGTACAGGGGGCAGTCAGTGCCCTGGTCCTTCTGGCCACACTATTGCTGGTACAGGCCAGGATATAATGCCATTAACACCCAGTTTGAGGAGGGACAGTAGAACACAACTTGATGATGTGATAAAACAGTCATTATCTGCAATTCTGCTGGCGAAACACAGACTGCAATATGTTTCCAGGCTTTCCTGAGATAAAAGCTTCTGAATGTAGTGTTTCCTTAAGGAGACTTCATGTATCGATCATGCAGATGATACAAATCTTTCAGAGGCTCTAGCCTGGTGCTGGAGTTTGCAATAAATTCCTACAGTTATATTTTTAATATTTCATTTTCCTGACTGGATTTGGGGGTTTTGCTTCTTGTTTCTTCCCAATTTGATGTTTAAATGCAGATCTAAGCCTCCAGCACAAGCTGAGTGGCTCAGTTCAGGACAGGTTTCAAAAAACTTTGAAAATACCAATGGTTTTGTGTACATGGACGAGCTACCTTGTTAATTGGGCTCTCAGTGTGGGCTCTCCCTGTTGGCTGAACACCCTGCACAGACAGTAAAAAAGGACCCTGAAAGACCTTGCAATGCTCATTAGAGGCAAAGGAGAGGTCACTCTAACAGTGTCCTAGTAATTACTCAGGCTCTGTTCAAGGGTTGGTGTCAGTCCTTGACACTACAGTTCCCGTATTTGTGCAATTTCCAATTTACAGATGTAACCCGTGAGAGATGAGGAAACATTTCAGCATTATTACTACAGCTTCCCTTTACATTAACCCATTTAACCATCACTTCACCATGAAAGAACCAAACTGCAAAGAAAAAGAAAACAGCCCATGCTGCAGGTAAGGAGGAAGGGCATTATCAACCTTTTTCTGAAGTATCCAATTCCTCTGCAGCACCATCAAGAAAGCAGAACATGCAAAATTTCAAAGAAGTACTTTGATGAAAAATGAGAACCAAACAAAAACTCCCTCATAATTTAAGGCTCCTAAACTCATAAACAAAAAACAAGAGCCAATCTCTCTGAATTTCTGGTGTTTTTGCCAGCAGAGTGAAACCTGCACCCGCACATTGCAGGTCACTGTACCAGATACCTGCCAGACTGTCACCTCAGCGGGGCTGCCTGGTGGGGGACATCCCTACATATGTTAGCCTTCAGGTGAATAAATACATGAATAGAAGAAACAAATAAATGCTGGAATTAAAAATATGTCAGTCATATTAATGTATTCACGTTACCTTTTCTTTCTCTTGGTGGGATTGTCTGTGCATACAGAAATGTCCTCTCATTTCTTCACCCCTGCATCCCCCACTGTTAACGAGTGCAGGAACGTTTCTGCTCGTTTCAGGAGCTTGAAAAATAACACCCTTTGAAATATCACTTTGACTTCTTTGCCATTTGGCAAAACATTGATGTTTTTCTTTTCTGCCTCTTTTGTAGTACAGGCTGGAATTGCTCTGGATCATTTACTGCTTGACAGTTTAATTGCTTTTTATCAGGAGTCTTATTGATGAACTCATCAGTGGTGGATTTACATGAAGAATCCCATCAAAGCTATTCAGAGTTCATTGGATTTTCCCTCCAGAAGGGTGTTAAGTTCACCTGATGCTTCACTGCAGCTCAAGTCATGATCCATTCTCCAGTGGACAAGTCACCAAAGCACCATACATCATGTTGGGTTAGAAGAACCACCCTGGAAAGGCAGACAGACCCCTAGAGATTCACTAATACTGTTTAAACCTGCAGATTAGGAATGCTTAACAAAAAGAGGACTGATTTTAGAAACTTGGAGCACGAGGCCTCCCAGGACAATATGAAAAGTAAGTTAAATATGAGCATTACCCTGTAACTGTGAGCAACTTACTGATCAGAAGTTACACATTCACAGTTTCCTACAATATAAATCAGAAAAAGCATAGAACTCAGCATGAAGCTGACGTGGGAGGGGAGATAAGAAAGACTGCAGGGACTATTCCTGAGAAGTTCTGCCTTTGAGTATTACATTTCTCTAATGAAGGAATTCTTATTAATACAAGCATTTCCATTTTTAAAATGTATTTTGTTTTTAATGGAGGGCTTTTCTGTTTGGCTTTAAACTTCCTCTGCATTGTGAAAATGCATGAGAACCAGAAAGCAAATCTGGCCAATGTGCTGTTCGAAAGGAAAGAGAAATTGGCCGCCCTCATCTCATTGTTCAAACCAAGTAACACATAAAAGGAAAATGAGTAAACAGATTAATAGATTTTAGATCCAGAAAGGAACATTATGATTATTTAGTCTGACCTCTTGCAAATAGAAGTACGTGATGAAAATTCTCCTCGTACCAATAATCTAGGGTGTTAATCAGGCAGGGACAGATATTGCTACAGAATTACTGTATGGCCTACAGAGATTTGCCTTATTCAGTAAATATGCCAGAAAACTGCCCTGGCTTTCTCATTTGCAGCACATCATAAAATATACAGCTTGAACAAGGCGAGGACTTTCCTTGTTACTACATCTTTAAATCACCCAGCTTAAAATCTGCTGGTAACATAAATATACGCTCCAAGGCCACCAAGGAAAGGACACAGGATTAGTTTTGGCTTACTTTTCTAGAATGCAGGTGTGTGCATATGGCAGAGAGGGATGGATAGATGCTAGCACCCTCTCCTTTGGTAGTGCTGTTCAATCATAGAATCATTCAGGCTGGAAAAGACCTTCAAGAACACCAAGTCCAACCTTTGACCGAACACCATCATGCTCATTAAAATATATCCAGAAGTGCCACATCTACTCCCTTTCTGAACATTTCCTGGGATGGCAACTCCATCACTTCACTGGACAGCCTGCTGCAATGCTTGACCACTCTTTGAGTGAAAAAATTTTTCCTCACGTCCAACCTGAACCTTCCCTGGCGCAACATGAGGCCATTTCCTCTTGTCCTATCCACAGCTTCCTGGGAGAACAGACCAACCCCCACGTCACCACAACCTCCTTCCATGCTGTGTAGAGAAAATGCAATGCAATGTTGCCATGGTATTTATTCTGGTTCTTCAGCCTTTTCACCACTTTGATGGTGGCTGCTCCAAAGGGCTGCTCCCCACCCTGAAGGGTTGTTTGGGAAAAACTTGGGCAAAAATGCTGTGGCCATTTTTCTGAACCAAACGGAGCAAATGAAACCAATCTTTTCCCTGCATTAAAAGTTTCATGTGACATTTGCTGAGCAGCTGTAGTGAGGTTGTGCTTTGGAGAACAGACCTCTGTTTCCACTGGGGCAAGACTCCTAAGTCTCTGGAAAGCTCTGCTCAGGGATGTAATACAGCTTGGCAGTTAAAATCTTTGGAGACAGCATTTTCCTTCACAAAATCCCTACTGCAGAGATCTTTTGAGGTCCATGATTTTTCAAGGTCAATGCTGTCTTGTTTTATTCAAAATTTTATTCCATATTCAAAGATCCAACATTATATTCAAAATCTCCCCTGGTCCTATCTGTAAAAATTTTGATTGAACCAAAGGCAACTAAATGACACAGAACATCAGGTCTTTAAGTCTCTCGTGATTACATTGTTCATAGTGACAGCTTATGACAGGCCTTCAAATGTCAGCAGCCCGCTTGCCCCTGTCTATGCTCATCCCCCCAGGCAGTGGTGCATGGAGATGTGGGACTTGCCAGCAACAGCAACACTCCCTCAGTGCTGCCATTATTACAAGGTACAGGAAAGAAACCAGTGCTTCCACTGATAACCCCACCACGCAGTCAAATCCTAAGGAATATCATAGCAAAATTTCACATTTCTAGCACTCTGCTGAGGTCTGCAAACACCATGATGTACAGAAGATGGGCACATCTTTTTTCCCACTCTTCTGAGCTCCTGTAGTTTGACTGGCACCTCCACAAGAGTCAAGGAATCATTCCAGGATTAGCAGGTGGCTCACACTCAAGTGGGCTCCTTGTTGTTTGGAAAAGGACCTGTGGAGGTTGGTGAAACACTGGCACAAGTTGCCCAGCCTGCTGGTGGATGTCCCATCCCTGGAAAGATGAAAAGTCATGTTGGACAGGGCTCTGAGCAACAGGATGTAGTTGAAGCTGTCCCTGCTCATTGCAGGAGGGTTGGACTGAGGGACCTTTTAGGTCCCTTCCAACCCAAACTATTCCATGATTCTATGGCAGAGGTTGGCACTTCAGCCTCTTTTTCTTCATGGCTCTGCATTAAATGGAAAGGCAAAGCTGAAGCTCAGCAGTGGTGGCTTTCATCTGTGTCAGTCTGATGTCACCACATGTAAATCCATGCAAACAATGTATTCACCAGTGAAAAAACCAGCATTTCAAAAGATGTCATTAAAAATACACAGCATTAAATATCTCAAAAGCATAGTTTTAAAAGAAGAAATTGCTCACTGGTTTATTCACTGCCTTCTGTGGGATATCAGTAAATCAGCCTACTCTTGCTCATTGTGTGTGTGTATACATATATATTTATATATATGTGATTTTGTTGCCTCAGTCTTTTCCACATTGCTTCTAGGAAACAGAAGAGTACAGCTCTGTAGACAAACCACCACTGAAAATACATTTTCCAGTATCCAAGGGCTGGAACAGTGTATTTCCTAATTGCTCTCTTATTCCTCCAGCTCTCCATAAAATAAGTGGATAGTTAAAATCTGGAGGAGATTCCTCACCTGACAACAATTTAAAACTAGGTCATGTTTCAGCACTAATAGGTTTGGTTTATTTTCCTTTTGACTTGTTTTCCAGTGGAAACCAACCTCGATGTCCTGCCAGCATTAACTAGGAAGAACAGACCTAAAAATAATGAAAACTGATGCAACTGAAAATGGATACTGTGAATTACACAATATATAGTAAACAATTTTGAAATATAAGGTGAATGCAGCACTGAGATTTGTCCTAAATAACAAAAAGAAGTACAGGAAGGTGCAGTAAAGTCATTCTCAGCTGGAGCTTAAAAAGCCCAGATTTTCTGTGAAATACCTTTAATGGAAATTTGGGCTGGTGTGTATATTCCTTTTTCTAAGACTGACTTGTTTTCCACTTGCTTTCTCACAAGTAAGTTTGCAGTTTGATGTCATCAAAGAAATAGCCAATGTAAAGATAATATTGAGTAAAACTTGTCTCAGTACAGAAAGAACTTAGAAGATTCTTATATTCCCTGTATCTCACATAAATTCTCTTTTTTTTTTTTCATCTTTTCTCTAGGTTTTACAACATTGAGCTGTCCCTGTGTCCTAGAGAAATACAACCCTGGAAAATTTATTTTGAACCTAAAAAAAAAGGAGAAATGCAGTCAACTGGTTGTTGTTGCAAATATCAACTTGCCAAGAAGTTTGTAGAAACACTACATTGGGAGCTAAATATTAGAAACAAACAGATCAACTTAACTCTAAGCTATACAGGTACCTTGTTTTATCAAACTGTTGCAACAACTGTATATACATTTAAAATGTCATTATTGTGCTCTCCAACTTTTGAGTAAGTGTCAAGAAAGTTGCAGAGAATTGATAAAGAAAACTTCGAAATTCTAATTGCTTATAATGAAGTATTTCTTATGAAATGTGCAAGTAACTCAAGTACAAGGAAAAACCCATTTTATTCTATATGCACAATTTTAGGATATACAATTTCTATAAAAATCAGGAAATACATGTTGCAGTTGTAATGTAAATATTAATATGTTGGAGTTATCAAGGACAAGGCCCTGAAATACTTTGTGGCCATGAAAAATCAAATAGAAGGTTTAGGAAAAAAATGAGTGCAAAACAGAAAATAATTAGTCCTCCTAAACATCCAGGGAACACTCCTATTTTCAATACTTTTGACAAAGTTCATCTCACCAAATCTTGCAAGTCTAGAGAATAAGCACCTGTATGAGCACTACCACACTCCTCTCCTCCAGCCAGCACAAGGAAGGGAGCATTTCCAGGGTGTGAGGAGCAGAAATGTTCATTTCTGTGTTCACTTGGACAAATCCCACCTTGATGACCTTTATGGGAGGAGTCTGCAAGACGCTTTGGCCAAAATCATAATCAAACTTGGGCAAGTACAGAGAAGAAAAGCAAGCAGGGCCAGAGAGCTTCTCTGTGAACAGTGAGAACACATTTTACAAAGAAAAGAGATGTCAGAGGAGAACACTAAAGGGTCATAGATCCAAGAAACATGGAACCATTCAGGCTGGAAAAGACCTCTAAGAGTTTGACCGTTAACCCAGCACTGCCAAGTCCACCACTAAACCATTCATGAGAAGGATGAAGCATGGACAAGGGAAATATAAAGAATTATTTCACACCACAGATGAGAAATGGGGGACCTAACGGAATTAGCAGGTGGTGGATTTAAGACAAAAACCTTTGAAGAGCCATCCTGGAACAGATGAATCTTTGGAATGACCCAATAAAACTGCGCTCCTGTTCTTATGTTTGTGCTCATCAAATTAATTATTGAATTATTCACTCAGCTCTGGTCTGAATGTGCATACCTACATTAAGGGAGTCTTTTGATTCATTCACTTAAAATCAAATATGACAGATTCATAGATTTTAAAGCCATTATGATAATCTAATCTGACCCCAGACAAAACAAAGACAGTACAATTTTTGCCTCCGATCCATTGCTCCTGGCTGGACAAAAGACTATCATTTAGCAGTGTAGACAGGCTTGACTTAGAAGATACCACTAATCCCTTGTCTGCTTTGTCCAGTAGTTAATTACACACACTGACTAATTACACTGAGGTTTTTTTCCAATGATAATTTCGGATGTTCTGTCACTGGAACCCTTTCAACACCGCCTGCAGACTCTTTAGCTCTATTAGAGCAACTTTACTCTATTTAGGTCTTGGTAACCTCATTTTTTTTTTTTTTTTGCTTCTATGTGAAGTTTCCCTTCAAAAAAAGTTATATTCAACAGCCACCTGCGAAGGCATCCTTTGTGAACAGCTAACTAGAAGTTGAGTGATGCTCATTTCCAGTTTTCCATTTGGAATGTTAAATTACCATGTTAAGTATCTTCACTTACATCTGCATCAATAATGAACTGGCTGTTCCTGAACAGGATATGGACCAGTACTAGATGCCTGTATTTCAGTATTGAATCAAATATAACCTAAACAGAATATGCAGTTTCCAGTTACCACTCTCTTCTCAACATCATTTAATCACTCTACTGCATCTTGTGAGTTTACCTCACTGCTGTTCAATCAAGGTATTCCTGTTTTTCACAGCAAAGAGAGAATTTCTGCAATTTTGAGTGGTGTAGAGACACATCAATCTAAGTCCTTACAGCTTGGATGCAATCTCAGCTAAAGAAAAAGAAAACTTACATGTTAAGAGCAATACTACATATTTAGCCAGTAAAATCAGTTTCAAGAGGGCACTTGTAATGTCATTGCAAGAACAGAAGAAACAGGTATCGAATTTGGAAACCTAAGGATTGTACACAAATTGATTAATCTCTTTCCCCAGTCACCTCCAAAGATGGACAGTGGGCACAGGCCATGGTGAGGATGAGCCACACACACAGCCAGGTCAAACCTGTCAAAAGCAGTTCATGGCAAACACACTGATCTAAATCCCACTGCTCCCAACCCTCTGCAACCCATGACTGCCGAGCTCTCTTTGCTATGTGCCACCTGAGGCTTTCACCTACATACGAACCACAATTTTTCACATCATCCATTCTTTCCCAGCTCCCTCCATGCAGGAAGCCTGTGAGTGGGTTCCTGATGCTGCTTGTGCATTGCTGATGGGTCAGGAACAGCACAGACTACTAAAGCTCCATGTTTATTTGCAGATGGCCAGCTGCCCTCTCCCATTAACAACAGCTAATTTCCAAGCTGAGCCCTTTGCACAGATAAGGCACAGCAGGGACCAGCAGGACCTGCTGATTTATTGTGGTTTGGCTGGAGGGTGGGCAGCACAGATATTCTCTCACGGCCTTGAGGGAAGATTTATGATATATGAAAGAGGCAGTTTCCCTTAAAAAAAAAAAAAAAAAAAAAAAAAAAAAAC